>JAVQJD010024772.1:0-11396 GCA_036023655.1 Nannoperca australis | reverse complement strand
GGGGTGTAAGGCTGGAGGATGGTCTGGATGTAGGTTGGTGCAGTCCTGTTCACCGCTTGGAAGGCCAGTAACAGGGTCTTGAATCTGATCCGAGCAGCGATGGGTAGCCAGTGAAGGGAAATGAAGAGAGGGGTGACGTGGGTGAACCTCGGTACGTTGAAGATCAGACGTGCTGCTGCATTCTGGATCTTTTGGAGGGGACGGATTGCACAGGCTGGAAGACCGGCCAGGAGCGAGTTGCAGTAGTCCAGCTTACAAGGACAAGCGCCTGGACCAGCAGCTGGGTCGAGTGCTCCGACAGGTATCTCCTAATCTTCCGAATGTTGTAGAGGGTGAATCTACAAGATCAGGAGACTGCAGCAATGTGGTCGGTGAGGGTGAGCTTGTTGTCGATTGTGACCCCAAGATTCCTGGCCGAGGGCGATGGAACGACCGTCGTGGAGTCCAGGGTAAAGGAGAGCTCATGGGAGACGGATGGAGAAGCAGGGATGACAAGGAGTTCTGTCTAAGCGAGGTTCAGCTGGAGGTGATGTTTGGTCATCCAGGCGGTGATGTCTGCTAGACAAGCCTCTATCCGAGCTGAGACGCCAAGGTCGGCCGGAGGGAACGAGAGGTGGAGTTGTGTGTCATCAGCGTAGCAGTGGTATGAAAAACCATGCGAGCTGATGATTGGTCCAAGTGTGGTGGTGTACAGGGAGAAGAGGAGAGGTCCAAGGACTGAGCCCTGCGGCACACCTGTCGGTAGGGGCCGAGGATCAGACACGTGACCTCTCCAGGAGACCTGGTAGGATCTACCTTCAGGGATAGGAAGAGATCCACTGCATTATAAAAATATAGATTACAGCCATAATAACAGGACATATTGTCCCATTTACCACAGTATTGAGATGTTAAAAAGCACATTTAAAAACCTCAAGTAGCTTCTTTCTAAAAACAGGATAATCTCACAGTCAACAGTTTTCATATTTTCTGTAGAATGTAGTTCTGATAAAAACTTCACAGGAGGGGCTGTCAAACAAGGACATCCAGTCATTTTTGAATGTTTTGAGTACAACAAATTGCATTGGCACAGATATCTGGATTCAGTCTCTTAAAACCTTGGCACATAAAACCAAAACTATCTGCTGCTGACCAGATATCACTATGCAAAGTGAGAAAATGCAGACTTTTTGTGTGTTTTGGTGGGGGAGTGGACTGACTCTTTAAAGATTAACCTTCTGCAAAAGAAGATTGTGTTTTACTGTTTTGCAGTTTATTCATGTTTTATGCAAACAGCACACAACAGAACTAAGTGTATTCTAGTAGACAATGACTATGCATGATGGTGCAGTATGTGTGAAATGAATGCCCTGTTGTCTCACTTCTAGCATATATTTGTATCACAGAAAATGTTTCAAAACTCGAATAATTCACCTTTTCTTTTGTTCTATTTTCACTTTGTCTTGACTTTTTTTTTCTTTATTTTGTTTCAGTCCCTCATCTCATTCTAAGTAACTTTCTCCCTGTCATCCATCTGCACTGAGACGTGATTTTTCCATCTTTATTGCCTTTGTTCCTTCCTTGTTATATTTCTCCCTTCCTCCGTCCCTCTCCCCATCATGTAATAAGGTATTATTGTGTGTGAGTATGTGTGCACCAGACAGACGTGAGAGACTTTTCTCTTCCCTCCCCCTGCATCTTTATTAGGTTACTTAGTCATATGAGGTTTTCCAGGAGGGCTGCTGATTTAGAGACTCAGCTGATTCTCTGCTTTAATGTGTCCCGTTCCAACCACATCCATCACCATCTATTATAATGCACACATGGATATTCACATGCACAGAGGTACCGAACTTACATACTGAACAACAAACAATATTTCCAAATGAATCTTGACATTTCTTTTAATATGCACACTTGCATACTGATTGCAGAAGCAGTTTTCTGGAGATCACCACTTGATTAGTGGAATTGTTTAAGCTTCTAAGTCAGGCTCTTGAATTAAGTTTGATATCAGCTAGTAAATTATTTAACCATGATCACACCTGGAATTTATTTAAGATTATTATGTCATTATTGTTAGGTAACTAGTTAATGGTTGCCCTTAATGTTTTTACCGACTGAGGCAATCTTAGTAACAGACAGCAGAGGTTATGAATCATATTTTAAAGTTATGACGGAATTAAACCAACCCTAATGTAAAAAATGCATTGCTATTTGACAATTACGAGATAATTCAATTGTGAGTACAAAACTCATAATATCTTGAGCTAGCGTGTAGCCTTACTCCTGTGACCAAAAATGCCCTCCATACATTTTAAGCACGAGCACAAATATCCTCCACAGCGTACATGCTTAGTGTAGTAAATAATCATATTCTGTACGTGATCGCTTTTAATTGTCTATTTGAACTGTCAATTTTATTCTCGGCCACATATGTCCTCCATAGGACACAGAACTCATTCTGTTGGCGGAAGAAAAAGAATAAGAAAAAGCGCTAGCAATAGTAACTGTGTGCCCTGGTGCTACCGCACCTCAGGCACACCAATTAAACATTTGTAACCAGACTTCTGTATACTTGTTTGACAACACCACATGGACTGACAGAGGAAAAATTCCATCTGCTGCTCTGTACATGATAAAACAAAAATTATTCTCTGTTGTAACAATATGACATTTTATTGCACAAATTTGTGATGAAGGAAGAAACATTTAGATCTTTAACTTAGTAAAAGTAACAATACCAAACTATAAATATCCAAATACTACATGACAAATAAAAGCCCTTGATTCAGAGTCGTACTTAAAGGTACTCCATGGAGTTTTTTTTACCACTATGGAGCGGTTTATATCCAGGTCCTAAAATTGGCTTTGGAAAAGTTTTTTTCTTGATAGGAAACTCATTGAATGCTGAAACACTGAATGGAAACAGACATTCCCAACCTCCAATGGCCTCTGTCAGAGTTATGCCATTATTTATTGGATTATTATTACAGATGTATTATCCTGTAAGAAGCATTGTATTTATTATTTATTATAAGATGATCATATGTTTTGGATGTAAAGTCTTAAGCTGGAAGTTATGGAGTAAAAAAGTGCTGTATTTTCGTCTGAAATATTGTTGTGAGGAAATAAAAAATGGAAATACTTCAGTAAAGTACTTCAAAATTTCAAAAAACATTAAAAACAGGTTTGTAGTGTTTGGTGGTCAGCACTTACATGGCTAACACATGTGTGACTAACAACTTAGCACTTAGAACTAAAAAAGAAGAAAAGATTAATTATTTTATTCAACAGAAAACAGGGCAATCATTGTCTAATGGACAATACATACATATAATGTTTTCTTCTATATATTATTTTGCATTTCTTCTTCCTCTTTCTCATCTTTCAAAATCCTCAATTTGTTGTTCTTTACTAAACCTTCTTCTTGTTTGCATGATATTTTTATTTTCCCACATTTCCCCCCCCCCTATAATTTTTCATCTCTGTTGGCAGATTTTTGTGAAAGTGACAGCAAGCCCACCCATACACCCACTCTTCCACATACAGTACTGCACACAAGCACACAGACATGCACTCACTCATGCTGACACATGTGCACATTAATGCACACAGATTAACTGTGACATGCTGTGACATGTGCACACACACACACACACACACACACACACTGAACATCTTCCACGGTGCCTTCAGCCCTACTTTACCCTGTAGTTCACTCTTCCAGACGACATTGATCAGAGAAAAACATCCATTTAATTCACGTTCTTCCCCTTCACTGCAGCTCTGTTAGGCTATAAAGAGCAACACACAGACCCAAGATCGCCGCAAACACAATGAGAAGCACGTACAGGGGCAACTGCAAATGCTCATCCCACACAAAAACAATTTAATCAGGTGCACTCTGAGAACATGGCAATTTCCTCCCGCCGTTTTATTTACTACTTAATGGGAACACACAAATACAAACACAAGCTGCGGAAGTTTAAAGCAAATCCCCTCTGCAGCTGTAGTGACTCATGCGTCACTGTAAAAAAGTTAGCATTGATCTCATCACCATCAAGTAGGTGAGGGAACAAGAGGCGGATTAATGGAGAGGAAGAGACAGATTTGGTTTCGGATTCAATTAGAGCCAAAGAAAAATGCGTAATGATCTGCAAGAGGGGATGAGCCACGATCAGAGATGAGACTTAATAACTGCAGGAGTATATGTGATGGAGGAAGGCATGGAGGTGAAAGAGGGGAAGGAGGAGGGAGGAAAGACAGGAAGTGAGAAGTGTTGGCAGATTGGCAGGGTGGACTTGTGAAAGATGATGAGGAGAGGAGAGGAGAGGAGAGGAGAGGAGAGGAGAGGAGAGGAGAGGAGAGGAGAGGAGAGGAGAGGAGTCAGGAGGGCATTTGTAGTCTTCTTTGAGTGCTATTTGACTTTTATCAGCTCTCAAGTGGACTACTAAAGTCAAAATAAGGACAAAAGAGACAAGACAGTTCGTGGACAAAATGAAAAATTGCAAGGAAATTTAGCAAAAAGAATTGGGATAAAACGTGATAAGGATAAAAGCAATAATGATTCACATTAAAGGTGAAAAAAGACCAGTTTTTCTGCCATCTATGCAGAAGCTGGTCGCATAAATCACCATAAGAATGCATGTGTGGACAGTATATCTATGTGCATGCTCAGGCACATTGAAGTAACTGGGACAACCCTGAATTCACTCCACCTGAGAGGTACAGATTAGCCACCATCTATTCTGAGCTGGAATCAGCAGCAGATTGTACGCAGAGCTGCCGACAGGGCCAGCTATCCACTCGACACTGCAGAACTGTGATTTGTCAAGCCTCTTAGTCTGCGACTGCTGTGTCAAGAGTCTCTCTGTGCCTCTTTAGTTGATATCTTGTTTCTGTTACTGTTTAATCGGTTTTGTTCTATTTTAGCTTCTATTTTATTTTGTTTTACTTTTTTTATTCTATATGTGTGTGTTTTTTTATATTGCCTTGTGTTTCTTTTATATCTTGTCTTAATGCATTCATGTCTCCTGTATAGCACTTTTGCCTTGTTATGGAAAGGTGCTCCACAAATAAACTTGCCTTGCCTGGATATGAGCATGATTTAGGAGCTCCAAAGGCTAAAAATATACTCCAAAGTCAGCAGTCACAAACTGTTCCAGTTGAAAGATATAACTGCATATAACTGCATATATAACTCCACATTAAGCACATCTCCCCACAGATGATCAATTGACGAAAATGACACAAATATACTGAAATATTTTCTTTGTGGTGAAGATAAACCCTTACAGATTGTGCACTGCCCTCTAAAAGGGGGTTAAAGCAACTTGAAGTCAGCCTATGTAACTTTTGATAATCAGCTGTCACTAAGGTCACAAATGGCAATTACGGGATAATGCTGAAAGCTTAAACGTAGTGGCACAAGGGTAGACTTAGTAATCCAGCTATATTTACCTAAGTTTATTGACATTATCCATCATAAGCTACTAGTCATACCAGAATACCAAATAAGGCTGTAATGGCAAAACCACAGAGTACAATGAACTGAGCAAGTGTGTTTCTTTTCTTTTGTTTTTTGCTTATAGATTCAGCTTTTTATTTGCAGGAAGAAGAAATGTACAAAATGTACACAGTCTTACTTTAAAGTCTAGAAACAGAAAAGAATATTCTTCTGCAGGAATAATTGAAGTATAAATAGTCAAAATTTTTCAGGCGATGCTAGTGGATCTTTACCTCCCTTAACTGGAAAGGACTTAATGAAATCCTTCGTCTCTTGCTCAATGTCTTGAAAGATGTTTAATGTCTGCTATTACCACACGCGCAATGCGTCTTCAGGGAAACCGACTCATGAATCAAGTAAAATCTCTCTGCCTCCCACTGCTTCTCCCTCAACAGTGTTTCCATGTTTCCCCAGGGGGAGATTTTCTTACACATATTACACACACTCACCATGTATTGTACATGCACTTATACATGAACGAATACCCAGAAGCGCGCGCACACACACACACACACACACAAGAAAATTCATACATGCATGAAGATTCACACACAGTTTAAGACACTCACATGTTATTCACATGCGCACATTCTTCCTTTTCTCATAGAAATACTGATAATAAAATTCAAATCAAATCAATGTATCATATCAAAATTACTACATATTAAGACATAGCCTTGTTTTTAAGTCTGCGAATGGTATTCTATCTGTTGCTTGCCTTGAAAGTCTTCCTGTGGCATGAACAGTGTTTTGATTTGAATTTGAGAAAATATTAAGGCTGTCCGTGTCCACCCACTCACATATGCAGAAGCCTAACTTCATGCCCCCCTCACCATCCCCCCCGCAATCAAACGCACATATAAACACAGCATGGTGTCATAAACCGTCAGAGAATGTAGCACCATAAAACCAGACATTGCAGCACTGTTGCAGCATTACTCGAAAGACAATTTGCTTGCCACTGGGCTTCCACTGGCAATCTCACAGGAAATACACACACACACACACACACACACACACACAAATAAATTAATACACACCACTGAGCAATATTTTCCTCAAGTTTAAGAAAATACAGAAAGGACAGAGAGCGCTGGAAATAGATTCACACTTCACTTGACTGTATATGTGTGGATGCAGATCACAAGTCCTATCTAACCTGCAACTCACACAGGCTCCCTACTCCAGCTGGAGAGTTCTCATACAAATCAACATACACACACACACACTCACGCTCTTCCAGTCATTTCAGCTAGCTGTTGCCAGCAGCCAACAACAGCAGCAGTAACATCTCTGCTGTGTTTCTCCTCCAGTGAGAATAAGTGTGAAAGCCTTACCTCGGCTCTCCTACAGATCCTTTACAAGCTGGGGTGAACATCTCGCAGTCAATGGATGGTGCGGCATTAGCAGTAGACCAGCTGCCAGAGCAGGAGAGGTTGGGTGTATGTATGTGAGCGAGAAGGAGGGGAGAGAGAGGGAAGGGGGAGAGGGAGCGCATATAGGGGGAGGGTAAAGCGATAAAGCGCAGGGTAAGGCAGAATTATGAGATGAGAGACAGCGAGTAAAATGTGTGTGTGTATGAATAGGAGATGGTGTTACCATGGAGAGGGTTACAACTGAACTCCTTTAGAGCCTTTTTAAAGACAGAAAGAGTAAAAGAGAGAAAAAAACCTGAGAGAAAAAGTCAGACAGAAAGAAAAAGGGAGAAAAAGGAGACAACAATGGCACTGAAAAGTTAAAAGACCATGACCCGGGAAAAGATGAGCTATTAACTCATCAGTAGCACTGACAGCAACATCATGCTGACCTTAACACAGGTCAGATACATACACAACTTTATTTGCTGAAAACATATACAAAAACAAAATTTGAAAATCTAATATTATATGAGAGTAATCTGCTCTACCTAAGCAGAGAGGGTAGGTTTTAGGTTAAGTCAGAAGGTTTTTCTTTTTTTCACAATCGTCTGACATTATGTGAATGTAGTGTGAATGTGTGTACTGCCACAGAGAAACAGCTAAGTAAATAGCTAAGGATAGAGCACTATGTCAAGTGAAAGCTAGCTGGTAACTCAGCCACAGATAAATAAACTAAATGTATTTATTTCCCCTAGCAGTTATCTGGAATTGAAAAAAAAACAACCTGCGATGAAATGACATTCCACATAACTAAATGAGGCACTACCTAAATCTGATAATGATATAGAAAGCAAAACCCAGCTAAACTCACGCTAGAGGTAACTAACTGGTTTAGAAGATCTTAAGAGCTGCCAGCTCAGCTTTTTAGTGCAGTTCTTGTGATTTGGTGTGGTTAAGCTGGGCTACATTTAAATCACTTGAATGTATTTTAGTGATTTCAATATAGAAACAATCTGTGGATAGTCCATTTCAAACTATAGCTGAAAAATAATAAGTCTTACTGTTAATATAATTATTTATTTAGATGTAACTGCCAGTGATGGCGGTTCTGCAGTTGGTTTGTTGACACTAAAATATTGTCGCTGTCAGAAATACCTCTCTACCAATATCTTTGACTAGGAATTATAATTAGGATGTATTTATCTAATTACGATCAAAACAATATGACAGGTTAAAAAAAAGCTTCCAGGCTTTCAGAGTGTAGTTACTGCAAACTTTACATGTCATTTTCACAGACATTTTCCATTTCTATTGAATAATAATTTTTACAACAGACATCAAAACATTAGATTGTGCTCCTACCTCGATGCTGACCAAATATGTAGTTGTAGTGCATGTTGGCTGTTACAGTGAATACAATCCTGCTCTCGCCTCACAGGAGTGTGGTAAAAGGCTTTACAGTAAAGGTCACAGATTTTGATATTTGACACACATTTCAGCTCACAGAGAAACAGGCACTGACACACACACACACACATTCGCACAATAACCAACAAACACCATCATAGGATCATAGGTGTCAGCTATTCAATGAAGTATATCCCCCATTGAAGGGCAAAGGCCAATCAGATCAATCACACCCACCCACGCACGCACACACACAGCATGTGATTGATGTGAGGCTCAGAGGCCACAGTGATCTCTCGATGGCCTCAAAAGAAAGAAACATCAGCCACTCTAAACTATTTGTTATTGATCTGGTTTCCTGCCTGCAGCTCTAACAACACACGGACACCCAACAGTCCACCAGACAGAGGGAAGGAAAGATAGCAGGTTTAATTAAATTTCTCCACGCTAATGACCGAAGCAGACACAACTGAGGCCACAGGTGCATGATCATGCAAAGTCGCTTTCTCTGTGCCCCCCCCACACACACACACACACATACACACACACACACACACACACACACACACACACACATAGATCAGAGCGTCCTTCTTTCATTTGTTGTGTTTGTTTTGAGGATGTGTCTTCTTTTTCTCTAATCTCCAGGCAGTTTAGGGCTCGGGATCCTTTGTCAATTCTAATTGGTCCTTCTGGTTGGAGTTGCCTTGGAAACCAGTTTAGAAAGTGTTGGTTGGAGGTCTGCCAAAGGTTCGGATAATGTTGGCTGTAATGGGCTACTGTAACCGACACTGTACCACTGATGCAAATAGAGACGGGCTAACATTTAAAATAGTAAAGTGGTTTGCTATTTATACTCCGTTTCATTTCTGAGTCAGTTACATGCCATCTTAAGTCAATTTCAAATACAGCTCTAATGAATTGAACATGCAATATGCTGCATTGGGTCAAACCAATTTGAGGATGACCAACATCCAAATAATCCATTACCTGTATAGTTGAGAGGAGGATTTATATGGTCTAAATTGGATGAGCCTGGGGTGATGCTGGTTTGTGACAGCGGGCACCACTGTTGCATGCTGTCTGCCATAGTAACAAGTCCACCACAGGCCTAAATCTGTCTCTGTGAGCTTCAGTAACAAGTGACATGTCCGAGTCTTCGTCAGGGTGTGAGCTGATGACACATGCCTTATGCTCAATGCAAACCAGAGCTATGTACCTTAATTAACATTAAATCTACATTATCGTCATGTTTGATGTTTACGTCCGAACATACAATGGCGTATTTAATGTGAATCAATAAACTGACAGCTAATCTGTGAATAGGCCATCAACTACAAAAACAGTGAGTTCCATTATCCACCAAAGACAACAAAAACAGCCTCTTATGAAATGCTTTGTCCTGACAAACCAAAACACAGGAGTGATGGTTATCATATTAAAGGGAAATATTCCATGCAGTCTACTGCAGATTATACTGTATGTTTGAACAAGACTTCTGAGAACAAGTTACTGGCTGCAGTATCAGTGTGTTTGTCTAGTATTTCTCCAAATGACCATTTATATAAAAAAAACGATAAACAACTTTAAGAATACACTTTGGTGCTAGGTTGACTCTCCTTTTTGTTTAGATGTGGATTCTTGATTGGTCTCTCAACAGCTTCCCAGTGCTAGAAGTCAATGTGTGTGGATGGCAGGTGGATATGTGCACAAAATATTTCTTACTAGAAGTGCAATTGAGTGTTTTTGTTTGTGCTCTCCAAAAACTCAACAATTTACTCAAATACATGTCTCTATAACACCTGAAGCCTGTTTACACCTGTCTTTTAATCACAAACCATTTAAGCATATGCTTAAATCAATTAAATTAAAATATTCATATTGTGTGCACTGCTCAGTTAAAGGTTTCAAAGACGATCGACAATGGAGGATCTTCGGGAAAGACAGCATGAGCATATCAACATTTACTGTTTAATAACCCATTGATTTTTATGAAACAAGGCTTTCCCAGAGACATATAGTTTTATTCTCAGTGCATTTTTATTTCTTTCATTTAGATAAATGTTCTGTAATTATTTTGCAACTGCCCACACTGCACTAATAATTCACTGTGGATAAGAACCATGTATCTCTGATTTTCTCTTTTCATTTCTCGTTGGTCATAAACATGTAGAGATGGAAGGAACACGTGTCGAGGCAGCACAGGATAAAGGTCTCCTGTGTAAAAAGGGAAAGCTAACGTTAAAGGTCACGGGGCACAAAAAAGAACATAGTTATATATGCAGAGAGAGAGAGAGAGAGAGAGAGAATGAAAGTAGTGGGACAGAAGTAAAATGTCTTTCTGTTAGTAAGATGATGAGCTACCCTACTTGGGCACAAATGTAGTATTATTTATCTTATTATGTTGATTCTAATATATATATGTCTAACGGTATTAAACAAAGAGTTATTAAAATCAATCCTACATAGTAAGTGGGGGTAATGCACCTTAGCTCTGTGACACGCTCCAAAATAAAAAAAAGAAGAAGATGACCAACCATCACCAAACAGGGATCAGACATTAAACCATAACTAGATACAGTATTGGAGGCAGGGCCATGTTAATTTCTATGAAAGTTGCTCAGTTGTACGGAAGCCGAGAGCGGCCATGCTTGCAATCATTTTTTAATGCCGTTATCTCAAGATCACAACTTAATTATTCCGTTATCTCGAGAAAACAAGCTGAGATAGTTTGAGAACAGACCGCTGCAAAAACACACTGATAATCTAATAAACGATATTTATGAATCAAATTTCAAACCCATCCACTATATTTATTAGAAATGTGTGTTTTGTAAATTACATACGTATTCTACATGATTGCACAGTTCTGTTTGGAACAGCAATATTATGTTATACTTCATATTGACTCATGCACAAACTGGCGATACTGTAACGTTCATTTTAATTTGGGCTTATTTTAGTGGTCAGTGGTCAGGCTCAAATTGAGCTTGCTGTTTCTCCAGTTGTGAATCCTCGACGACATGGCATGGCAGTGATCTTGAAGGCTCAATTGTGTAATCATCCCGTGAACTCGATAAAACGGAATAATTAAGTCGTGATCTCGAGATAACAAAGCTCGTTTTCTCGAGATAACGGAAAAA
>JAVQJD010024771.1:0-20628 GCA_036023655.1 Nannoperca australis | reverse complement strand
TGCTGCTGCATTCTGGATCTTCTGGAGGGGACGGATTGCACAGGCTGGGAGACCGGCCAGGAGCGAGTTGCAGTAGTCCAGCTTGCAGAGGACAAGCACCTGGACCAGCAGCTGGGTCGAGTGCTCCAACAGGTATCTCCTAATCTTCCGAATGTTGTAGAGGGTGAATCTACAAGATCGGGAGACTAAGACTAAGTGCTGTTGTATTCCCTTTAGTCTTTTCCTGAAAGTGGCCAGACAGGTTGTTTCTCTGATGGATGTGGGGAAATACTCAAAAGACTTTGGTGATTCAGAGACTCTTAATTTCCAGATTGCCACCACATGATTCAAAGAGTGAACAGTCCGACTCTCCAGTCCTCTGCTACCTCACTAGCATATAACACCCACTGAACTGAGCAGCATCTTGTTTCATGCCTATTGATTGCACTGAATGTGTGAAGTGGGATTCTGAGGCACTAGTTTATCTTCCATGGGATGGGGCCAGGTTTAGTTTTTCATACTAATATTCACATAAATGCTTTTCACTTTAACTCACAGAAACCTGTTGTCACACAGGGAGAGCAGGGTGTTCGTCTGGGTGTTTGTTTTTCATTTTTATTTTGGAGAGGTAAGTGCAAAGCAGCTCACTCAGCTGAGGTTGAATTATATAGTTTTAGATGGAAATGTAGATCCTCTAAAATTCACCATAGTTAGAGTGTTTTGTTTATTATAGTATTCGTTATTATATGTACTTAAATTTCATTTTATCAAAACATCTGTTCTTTAATTCCCTCTGGTTTTATGTAGGTTTTCAGAGTAATCATCCGGCATCTAGGGGTTAACAAGATCACCCTCATGTTAAGTTATGTGTCCATTACAATGAATTAAAGTGATGTATTAATCCTCTAACGAAAACACATTGCTTCCTCTGCAGCACAGGGTGGAAACGACCTGATTTATGTTTCAGACTGCAGCATCAGAATCAATAAAAGGAAAACCGGTTAGTGAGAAAGAGCATTTAATAACCATAGGGGTTGTGTGGATGATGCAAAGATGACAAGAAAATCCATGAAAAAAGACATCAATGTTTGACGAGTGATCAAAACCTTTTTTTTTGTTTTTCAAAGTTTGTATTCAGTGTTTTTACATTAGGTCAACTAAAATGAAGTTGAAAATAATTTAGTATTTATACACCTGCATGTTCTTCCTGAGAAAAGGCTGGCACAGAATTGAAACATTCATGATGGGGAATAAAACAATATCACGTTTCTTTAAATTAAATATAAATACAGGTACTGTAGAAACATTCTCAAATTCTTGTACATATAAGTACCATATTCAGTACCTTCACTTTTTAGTGCTATTGTTAAATCTGTTCCTTTGCTTATTTCACTCTGTCTTGTTTTTAAATCTATGCTTCGTTCTCTCTACTTTTAGTGGCCTGGTTCAATTTAATTGATTTATTGATTTCCCCACGATAATAATATTGTAAATATATTTTTTAGGGCTTTATACATAAAGTTTATTATTTTAATCATTCAGTGAAGTACTCACCTGTAGATTGTGTACTCATTAGGGAGTCCTGAGAGCGGGTCACTGCTATTCCTTTTCCCAAAGTTACCGGTCCACAAGACAGTGTCATTTAAGATCACAATGGCCGACAGAGAGGGAAGGCTGATAGGGTTGACACTCTGCCGAAGCAAAACGTCCACCTGGAAGAGACGGAGCAGGAAGTGAGGTGTTTATTCTGAAAGTATATCCAGTTTAAATGGATGTATGTTTTAGATTACTTAATAACAAATTGACGTGTGAAGACGGGCTAGCTGTTTCTCCCTTGCTTCCAGTCTTTATTCTAAAATAAGCTAACCAGCTGTAGTTTCATATTTATCATACAGACACGAGAGTGATATTGATCTTCTCACGTAACTCTTGACTTGCAATTCAAGGTTTTAAATGTAAAGGTGCTTTTAATTCCATGATAAGATGAGTTTATTAAATATCTAAAAAGGTGTAATACATACGTTTAGAGCGCATTGTACCTAAAATATTCAGAGGTGAGGAGGAGTGTGAAATCAAGTGCATTTGCAGTCCTTAATCACTGTTATAAAGGGTGTCATTAACACCCATGTTAAGAAAACAATCAGCGAAAACTATTACACCTTCAAACCCCAATGAGACTAAAGAAAAAATGACATTTTAAAAAAGAAGTTTGAAGTCTTAGTCTGTGGATAAAGTAGAGTAGATGAAGTGGAAGGACGTGGAGTCATTTTCCAAAGCCGTATTTATCACAAATGTGCATATTTTATTTCAATGTGTCATAGACCATTTTCCCCTCTTCTTGGCATAATAACTATAATATAATATGAATATGCCAATGCCCATCAACAGCACTGCCATCATGTCCACTTAGATCACTTTTTTTTCTTCTTCCCTCTATAGTTTTGTCTGCAAAATGTAGCTGTGAGCGACATGTTCAACTGACAAGTCCTGCTGCGAAAAGCAGTGGATCACAGGTTTTGACAGGTTATTGTAAGCGCAGAAATGTACATTTCTCTGACGGCACAAGCTCCGATGTTGTATTTCCTCTTGTTAAATGCTCTGTCTTCGTGCAGGAATTTGAATAAATCAAGACTAAAGGCACATCAAAGACATTTAAAAACAGCTGGATGATGGACGAACCATCCAGCAAATTCATGCAACTAACTCTTAATACAGTGAGGTGAAGCACACTGGATTTAACAACCAAAAACAATGAAGTACAAGTCAAGTACAATGAAAATCTGAGAGTTGTTTGGGATGATTATTTCTCTAAAGTTGTTTGTCTAAAAGTTCCCCTGCAGAGCTGGTTGGCTCTTAAAGTTACAGGAAAAGTTGCCTTTTACTTGGGAAGTGAAATCTGCAGACAAAACAAAAGCATTCATCAAAATTAATTGAGGAAAGATAACATTTATTTATTTTATTTCCAATCTGCTCACGAGGCAGAAATGAGAAGAAGACAACATGAATATCGAACGTGTAATGTGCTCGAGTTTCATTTTCAGTTTGTGTTTGGTCAGAGAGATACAAAAAATCACTGAAATTTAACTGGCAAACTTCTGCTCAATTTTACATGAATCAGTCAAATTTTGACGCTGATATTCCACTTCTACACACGGTCACGTGGTAGGGTCCTCATAACTAATGTGCACCCACTACTCTTCATTCTCAGATACTCTTATGGGTGCTGAGCTGTCAGTATAATTCATTGCGTGTGGTTGATCAGCTGGAAGTACTGCTGCTTCCCTGCATACAGAAACACAACCCGTCTCTCTCCGACGGACTCACTTTTTCATCCACTATATCTTTAATCTCCTTCTGTCGACTGCAAAGGCATTTGGTGTGAAGGATTACTGCGGTCAGCCTGTAAATTTCCTCGGACTTGGTTGGGCATGATACAAATAGGACCTCAGGTTTAAATCTGGGCGTGATGAACGACTCCTCTCACCTTTTCCAGGGCTTCTTTGAGACTAGGGATGGGATGCTCTAGCTGTAGAGGCTCAGGGAAGCGGGGGCACGTCATCTCTAATTTAGCATTGCGACCCATCCCTTCATCTGGGCAGCGGAGGGGAAATAAGAAAACAGAGAGAGAGAGAGAGTGAGAGAGAAAAAGCCAGGCAGCACAGGGGGACAGGCTAGTGTTATTCCCATTTGGTATTTGATCGAATAATGTATCGGTGGCACAAAGGCTCGCATAATGTGGAATAATTGTCTGGCTTAGAGATTCATTCATTCCCTCTGCTTCCTGATGAACCCCCGTTGATATTATATATACAATTTGACCTTTTGTATGAAAAGAGATGCAGCCTGGTCTGACTGTGAACAAGAATATTTCAATATGTTTCATTGTAGCTTCAGGCCACCATTTGCCATTTCATTCTAAAGTACTACAGCACATGAAAAAGGTGTTTATGGAATATAAAAAAAGACTCAGAGCCTGTGGAGCTGTGGGTTTCCATTAATAATCATAATAACGTCACCTGGAATCACGAGTTCAAACCTGGACTGTGTTCTGGAAAATAAAGCATTTTGTCTGTGTGCTCTGTTCAAAGAAATTGCACTAAAGAGGCTGACAAAGTAAGTGTCACATAATTAAGTGTCAACATGTCTAAACCAAACTTAAGATCTCCACTTGTACAGTTCTTTAATGTCAATCTCGATTGCGTATGCTTTTATTTAGTATAAGACGCTGAAAATGATCAAATTACTGTCAAATTCAGATTTCCCCCATTTTAATTGACGCTTCCGTCCAAGATCTTAGAGTTGTTATGATGCTGCCAATTATACACACTCTGAGCAACTGTGGGCTAATACTGTAGTATTCATAATGACCAGATTATGATCGTACAATTAAGAAACCGTTTCATCTTATGATTATGAGATCTGTATCTCTTAATTATGAGAAAATAATCTATCGATTATCAACGTTGCAGTGGGAACTGAGGATGTGGGTGGCTGTGGATCAAATAAGATCAGATAAGAAGGAGCATCCCGAGTTTTAGCTGCAAACTGACAGCTACGATTCTCTGTTGAACATAATAAACAAGGAAGAACCGACAGCAGTAACTGGATGTCACAGGTTCACAAGTCTTAAGTGTCAAAAACAAACAGGTGCACGCGAAATACAAAGTTATAGTTTGCAAAACTGTATCACACACCAGACACCTTTTTAAATATCAAATGAGTTCTTGCTCAAGAAAGGTCACAGCTCACTATTATTTGCATTTTTTATATTTAAGTTAACCTGAATAATTATATGGTCTGAAATCTAATTCAATATATCAAGAGTCATTGGAAAAAGTCAAACATTATCGTACAAAGATTGGCTAAGCTAAAGACCGGGCAGCTTCAAGACATTCTTCACCTGACTGCTATGAGGTCCAACACCTGTTACTAACAGTGCTTAATCTTACCTGGCAGAACTTTTGGCAGCTGATATTGCCATAAGAAGCATCCTGTCATCACCAGTGATAAAACGAGGAAGAACACTAAACCCAGCTGGGTCCATTTCACCTTCATCCTGTTGGTTTTAGTGAGTCCTTCGAATTTAACGGCAGCAGGAGCAGGAGCAGGAGCAGGAGCAGGAGCAGCCACAGCAGGAGTCGGCTTGAATTCAGACGGACAGGCACACAAACACAGGGTAGGTTACTAATGAGTGTGAAACTATTGAACACACAGTTTGTGGGTTATCTGACCAGATATTCACCTCCATGTTATCTGTTGATTTCTGTTGCACAAGAAGGCAAAACTGCCTGCCAAGTGATGTTTAATGGTACTCACCACCTGATGCTTCACAGGCCAGAGCAGGATGAACTGGACTGACACAAAAACCTTCCTATCACTCAACCTACGTCCTAAACATGTTAGTAGAACTAACTCTGAGTATGTGACTCCTACACCCCAAAGGCAGTAAGTGGTGTCCCACGGAGGTTTTCCTGAGCAGGAGAAAGGCACAGACACAGAATCCCATCTCTGATTTCGCACTGACTGTGCTGTAATCCCGGGCCATCGGCGCTCCTGTCCCTCACAATTAAATTTCCTCTCCTGCAGCCACAGGCTGTTGACATCATAATCCCCAGATTTACTCCACCAAAGCGGCCGGGGAAGTCTTAATCCCTAATCCACAGGAATCAATTCACTTCAGTCCAGCTTCGCCTTGTGGAGCCCACCACCGAGCCGCACAAGCTGACAAAGATGGCACCCACTCAGCCAACACTAGACAAGACGGGGTGATAGGGTGCGTCTTTTAGCCAGAGTGTGAGCTGAAAAGTACTGTCACTTGGGTGAAGCGAATTTGGATCAACTGGGGCTTCACTTCAAACTGCCAGCTAACATACAGACTGCACAAAAATACAACAACAGTCCACGAGAGTCCAAGAGTATGTGTTTCAGTGGTTTTTTTTGTTGGTTCAATTTCAAATTTAGAAACACAATCACAGCAATTATTACAGTTATTCAGCTCACTGTCAAACAATATATACAAATTACTTGATTACAGACTAAAATGAATAAGGTCTTGTAACATTTCTGCAAAAAGGAAGAGTAGATGGAACATAAAAAGTGGACAATGTGTGCAAAATATTCTTGGATATCCATAAAATCTATAAACCAATGTAATTTACATACAGTGCTGTTATATAACTAACAGTGTACTATTTTCTCATATGACAGTAGCACTGTTGGGTGATATATATGATATAATGATAAATACCATGAGGTTTAGCTATATTTTTTATACAGTGATATCCTTTTAATATCTGTGATTGGTCATTGCAGACAATATCTTAATAAAACATGTTTAAAGAATAATAAAAATTGTCTTCTTAGAATAAAGATTTGTGTGTGAGTTCTAACTTCTCCCCTCTGGTGGGCGCTACCGAGCAATGAACACCAAAATAACCAGACACAAGTTTCTTTCCATACACTCACGCTACAAATGATAAGGCATGATGTGGGAAAAATGTAAGTGTGAACAACAAGCTGCGGCTGATCCTGGCTGCATAACCTGTGATAGCTGGAGAGCGCAGCAGCTGGCCCATTACACCAGAGTCAGCACACACACACACACACACACACACACACACACAAACACACACACACACAAACAAGCCACTGTAACCACCAGAGCACAAACCCACAAATCACAGCAGTTTAATGTGTTTGTAGTGTTATAAACATTTTGTTGTGTATTTGCTGGTTGAATTCCTGTGTGCGTTTGTGTGTCTGTGTGTGTGTGTGTGTGTGTGTGTGTGTGTGTGTGTGTGTGTGTGTGCAGGCAG
Source organism: Nannoperca australis (assembly GCA_036023655.1). Lineage (NCBI taxonomy): Eukaryota > Metazoa > Chordata > Actinopteri > Centrarchiformes > Percichthyidae > Nannoperca > Nannoperca australis. Next base: position 13,834 of record JAVQJD010024771.1, on the reverse strand, counting down.
GAGTTTGCACAGCTTGTAAGTGTGTGTGAGGTGGCTGCTTTTACCTGTGCTTGAACCCCGTCCACTGAGGTCTCTCTGAGGACTTTACTGCCCGCCTTGCCCATGGTTTTGCTGCTGCACCTTCTGTTAACATGAAAAACAAAAAAACAAGCAGCTACTGTTTTTGCACCGAATTTCCAAGAGGAGGTGATCCTGATGCAGGTTCTTTTAGTGGAACATTTTCTTCCTTGCTGCAGCAGCTTGAACTGCTCTGATATATTACAAGGTTACATAACAGACTGGTGTCTTTCCATTTGCATGATGGCTCTCTTTTGAAATATACTAGTCTCAGTCTATATCTTCAGAAAGTAAGATTCACAGTGTCAACAGGCCTGAGAGAAAGCTGCAACAAGAGCAGAACAGCAACCCAGCAGTGCATCATTTGGACACTGGCATTGTGGAAGATGCCAGTGGTGGAGAAGGAGTTTTCTAATTAACTTAAGTGATCTGAACTCCTTCAGATAATCCTACACATTTAACACCGTCTTGGACACTTTTTCTCTGCTGCACCTTTTGAAACATCGAAGAGACTTGTGGGCTTGCAGCCGGGGCAGGGTGTCATCCTTCACACTTTGCCTTAAGGCCAGGGTATGCTCGAAATGAACTAGTTTGTAAGAAGTGTGGTCGGACCATTTAAAAGGCCAAAGTGTTGAGACATAATGAAAAGCACAAATGGGAATAACAATGCACACTTTCATGTGACCTGCAATATAATATGAGGCTTTTATCCCCTCTTTAATTACACAGCAATGTTGTTCATAAACTTTACTTTTGCACTACTGCACCCCGTAGGTACACAGTATTTACACAAATCATCATTTAATATTATATATATATATAAAATATATATATAATAAAAATATATATAATAAAAATATATATATAAAATGACTCGGCTGTTACTTTCTTCTTCCTCATAGTTTTATTCTGCTGTGTCTACATTTAACTACCACTGAGAACCAGTCAGTATATGGCTACCACATACATATAACATAACTTCACAGTAAGTCAAAAACCGACTTTGATTAAAATAAATAAATATGAGCCCGTCTTCAGCACATCTCTCTGTGAGGCAGGTCAGAGCTCAAGTACACAGAGGAGCCTGATAGCAAAACTAGCTCACAGGATGTTTAGCTTGTATTGAGACTTTATGTTGTTTCTTTACAGGGACAGAATGAATGCAGTCTTCAGTGTACAATGGTTTATCATGCTTTCACTAAGTGTCTGAGCCTTATCTTATACTGACAAGTTCAAGTATCTCAAAATACACAGCAAAATACGAATATAATATAATATTATATTCCTTGCTTCCTCCAAAATGTCACAGTTTGTTCAAAGTGAACTCAGCAGTTGCTCTTGTATGTTGTGCTTTGCAGTTATGCTGTGTGACGGAGTGTCGGGGTCATTTTGTCATTTGCCACCTAGTCTTTAGTCCTTTTTCTTTTTTTAACCAAAGCTACACAGGGAGAGTTCACATGAAGCTGCTCCCGCTGCCTTTGATAAAGTCAACTGGAGTGGATTCTAAGGAACTGAAGTGGATTCTAACCTTCAACTTTCTTTGCATGGAGAAAACATCACGACTCAGCCTAACATGAATAAAATGACACACACACACACACACACACAGCAAGTCTCAATTGTAATGTTTCTTCAAACTTGAGGAAAAACAGGCTTAAAGTATCCTTGGAAGTATGATAATATGTAAACAATATTTTCTTATAGTCAGCTCATTATTTAAAAACTTCAAGTTGAAATAACTAAATGATTTTAATTTCAACTAATTTCCAAGTATGACGTTTTAACAGTGCAGCAACGTGAAATAGAAAGGTCAATGGAAAAGAAAAGAAAAATAAGTAAATTAATTTGATGGACATGTCATTTTTTCAGACCGGCCTTGACAGTTATGGATTTGATGGATCTGCCTTTGTTCAAAAGGACAAGAAGCAGAATAGCAGCGAGTCTGCTCAAAAAAGACAAAAAATGACATGTGGTTACTTCCCCTCTTCAGGGGCAACATTACTTCAAAGATGAAATTGAGGCATTCGTTGATGAATGAACCATTGTGAAAGGCGGCTGCATCACAATCCTCACTCAGTGTGAGTTGAATGTAGTTTTCTTTCTTGCTGAAATGATTTCTGAACTTTTTTGATTGTGACTGTGAGGTCAGCTATTCAAACTATGAGTTGTACTGCAATGAAGCAAAAGAAGTTCTGTGCAAACCGAAATTTCTAGGCCTCCAATTAAAATTCCATCAGATATTCAGCACCAAGCTGAAACCTGACCTGACTTTTCGAGACTTATTTTGTGTTCCGAGGCTAATGAGCCAAAATGATCCGCTGCTTACACAGCAGCTTCTCAAGTGCTGATATGTAACACTACAGATTAGTCTGTAATACATCAAATATACTGTGGAGTCCACAGAATAAGGCAGATTGTGAGTTCAACAAATTGTCTGGTGGTCAGAGCTTTTTAAAGTCGACTAAAATGCAAATTTGGGTACAAAAAAGTCTACAGCCGTGCTAGCAGGTCTGTGAGGCTGCATTTAATGTCGGCATGCTAACATGCTCATAATGACAATGCTAGCACAACAGTGTTGATCAATGTTCGCCATGTTCACCGTCTTGATTTAGCGTGTTAGCATTGCTACATTTGCTAATTAGCCGAAAAACATAAAGTGCAGCTGAGGCTGGTGAGAATGTCTTCAGTTTCAGTCTGGATGCCCAAAGATAGACATATGCTGACATATTTACTAATTAAAAAGGTACTGCACACTTCGAGCTGTAAACTAAATGATATGAGTGAGTGAGTGAGTGATCATCAATGCTCGTGTTAATAATGACATCTCTTACCAAATGTATAAAATCAGCATTTCATAGGTTGAAAATGGCTCAACAGGCCATCACTGTTTTAAATCAGCCCTGATCCTGCGAGGCCAATGCTGACACAGGTTGGGACCTGTCTACATCATGAAATCTATATTAAAAAAAGGCCCTAATCAGTGTCTGTCAGTCTCCCCCGTGTGCCCTGACCCACACATTACATAAACACAAGGCCACGCCTCCTGCAATTGTTCTCTCACTTTTTAATTTGCTGTGAGAGAGGCTGAATCTGAGGGTGGAGTTACACTTTAATTCATTAATAACCTTAGTTATTGGAATCATTGGACTGCCTTGTCATTAATATCAACACATCATATTGATTATTCTAATACATTATGCATCTTGATTAGCAATTGTTTGGCTTAATGTTGTAATTATGAAAGTGGTTAATTGCCCTATAGTTTATCTTCCTCATTCGCTTTGCTCTGTTCTTGATCTGTCTCTGCTGCAGTGACCCAAATTCTGTCAAAGATCATTCAAATTTCCTTTCATCAATCAATGTAGAATCATAATGTCCACCGGCTCACTCACTCTTGTCACATTTATGCCATCGTATTGAGATAAAACAAGCACAACATGAATATCTACATTTTATATGATTGAAATACCTTCATAGAGTCATACAGTGTATTACAGTACGCCATTCACTCTCAGATCTTCTGGCTTTCATTACGCAGTTAAAATCTCAACTGGCTTATATATTCATTATCCTAAGTGCTGCTAATCATAAAAGCAGATATTCAGTACAGCGTGCTATCATGCAATTTAGATGTATATATGATGAGACTATAATAAAGCATGTGTCAACTGCAAATCAATATAATTTTTACAACAAGTGATCTAATTAGCTCGCCACCCCAGTTAGCCTCCAGTCAGTCAAAAACATTGAAATAAAAACTACTACTTTTTTGCAAACTTATGCCTTGTTAGCAATAAACATATGATTCTTTTATTAATATTAGCAATATAGTGTTGAGACCAGGTAAAATTAACACTATAATTTCTTGCAATACATATATTTGTTACTCTACAATATTCAGTTTGTTGCAATTCAACAATAAAAGGAAGTCATTCTTCAAATTTTCTAATTCATTTAGTTTGTGAAGATGCAAACATATCACCCATGACATTGATCTATTCAGAATACAAATGATCATGTTTTTTAGTTTATGATAAAACCGGCACAATTGTAAATGGAGTCTGCGCCACATGCAAACTGTGTCTAGAATCAAGGCTACATGTGGAAAAACATGTTACATAAGCTGTAATGAATCAAACACCTATTTCTAGGCCATGAAACAGCCTCCATTGATTAATTCCTTGTACACTTACCTCAGGTTCTGAATCTGCTGATTGCTTTTTCCACCTCTTTGTCGAAACGTTAAGACAAAAATATTCCGCTTTTGTTTCCGTCTGGGTTTGGGAGCTCAAAGCGGGATCCTGACAGATGTTAGTATCATGGTTATGGCTAAATCCTGCTTGTATCAAACCCAGCATTCTGGATTAACCATCACAGCCAATGGCCACATCTGCCATGGGACAAAAATAGGTGCTCTTTCAGTGTGTGCGGCGTGCGTTTTGTGTTATTATTATTTAATACATTTTTTGCATTTGCATGGCGTGTGGTTTTAGGGACAAGATTACTCAACAAAACACAAAGCCAACTGGTGGTGGTACTTAATGACCTGAAAATAGGTTTTAATGACAGGGAAAGATTACACAGTCCATGAATGTGGTTGTTGGCTACTGGAACACATCTAATCCCCTAATTGAATTGGATACCTCCGATACCTGTGGCTCAATCATGTTGATAGCTTTTTGCAGACTGAGACCTAAACTTCCACATTTAAGAAGCATATTCCCTTGTCTTGTGATTCTTGGAACACACAAAAAAATTGGCAGTAGCTGAAAATAAACTAGACCCCTCTCCCCTGACTCCGGCTCTGTTTTGGATTTATCGAAGACGTCTGACCTATTTATCTGCGATGTTCTCATTTCATGTTGAATAGAAACATGGAAAACATGTACTTTTGGGTCAGATGCATTTTAATACAAACTGATGAACATAGATAAGGGCTCAGACCGGCTTGTTGTTCGTGACAACAGTAATGCAAAAAGTGGATGACTAACATGCTTTAGTGCTGCTGTACAGTTAGTCTGTTCATGCCTACAAACAGGAAGGAACATTACACTTTTGGATTTGTACAAAAAAGAATGAAATGTTCTTGGACACTTACACATAAAAAATGGTTAAGAAACAAATATGTAGGCAGCTCACTTTAGTGCACATAGCTTATTGCAAGCTGCTGCGCTCACTGGCGCTTCGGTAACACACAAGGTCACCGGTGATATGAGCAAGTCTGCTGTATTAAATGTTCACTAGGACATGAGTGTTTATGACACAATCCTCTTGTCACACTAATACACAGGGATTGATCCATTCGGAGGTTCTGAACAAAGAAACAAGACTTACATTATATGGTGGACTATATTTAATTAAAATAAAAAAGGCTGTACTATTTAATTTAATAATTCAAGTCCTTACAAACTGGTTAAATATGATTCTAAAAGAGACTAAAACTTTTTGTGTATTGAAAAGTCTCGTCTTCCTGAGCAGCATCCTTTATATTTATTTTTATTCACTGCAGCCACACTATCATTTATTAAAAGTCTGACACAACATGTAAATACAACTCTTAATAACACAACTCTTAATAATAAAACACTTCCCTAAAATCTATTGTATGCCTCTTCTTTGCCACCTCCTTCTGGAAAATATCCCGTCCACCTAAAAGCTCTCTCTATTTAATTCTACATTCATTTCATGTTATTGTATGATTCCCACCCACTCGTTCCACCGTTACATCAGTAATCCTCAGACTTTAGCATTAACTGACTGAAGCTACTGGAAAATCCAATCCTTAGTTTTCCACCAACAATCAGAGTCACTGGTCATTAATACAATGCTTTATGCTTTTATTTGACCATTGTAATGGCGTACAAGACAGGTACAACGTTCAGAATATGGTTGAAGACTCAGGTTTCTATTATACTTACACAAACCCTTCACAAATGTTACTTTATAATTATAATTATAATAATAAAGGTTATTTATGTAGCTTTTTTTCTAAACCAGTGTTACAAAGTGCTTTACACACAACGATCAAGAAGGAGGAATAAAAAGAGCTAACATCTGTTCAGCCAGTGCATTGGCTGTTTGGGCAAAGTCAATAAGCACTGCCCAAATAGTCCAGCTGTCTAATATGCATGAATGACATCTGGCGAAAAGTTGCGTTGCTTTCTGTCTGAACTTGTTAAGGCTACTGAACGGGCTGCGGTCTAAACACGCCCCAATAAAAACCACAGCAGCTGGCCCTAATTGAACTTGCTGTTGCTAGTAGCAACCAGTGCTGGTATCACTGTCCACCATTTTGTCAGATCTGTGACCAAAGAAATATTGACAGGCATTAAGGTGTATTGTTTTTTGTGTGTTTTCACCTTTCTTGATTGAGTTTTAGAGAGAGGGGATGACGTGCAGAAGGGGTCCAGGCTGCTTCGGTGAGGGCTCAGGCCGGTGAGCTACCGGGGAGGGGGGGGGGGTCGCCCATAAAGGCACCTTTTAACCACATTTGAAATGCCCTTGTTGGAGGAACATTATCTGGCAGTACTTCCTTTCTAGTAGCTGTTTTATGTAATTTGAGATGTAAAATTAGTTTTTCCGAGATCAGTTTACTGCTAACCAAGCTAACAGTTAGACTAGCTACCTCAGGCTAATGTGTTGCTCGTACATCATTCTAGATAACTGATCATTTATTGTTGGGCTATTGTAAATGTTAAGTCATTTTATATTTTTGCATTTACTTTAGTACATTGTCTTATTACTGAACTAATTCATTTTTTATCTTTGGTCTAATCTTTTATTTTAATATTTAATATTTATAACGACACTATCATTTATCATTATCATTGAATTTGTTGTTGTGTTTTATATACAGAATTCATTTCACAGTTTTCCTATTGCTTCCAAAACTTGTCTTCAGCCTTTATTGGAAGTGTTTATCTCACTGTAGCTGTGCACCCACACAGAGACTGAGGGCTGAAAACTAAGAGAGGACTAGAAGCAGGTTAGCAGGTTATACTGGTCTCTAGTGGACAATGGGAAAACCACATCCTTTCCTGTGTTGAAGATCAGAGATTTAAATGTATAATTATAATAAAATGTTGGCCCTGCTGTGTGGACCAGATATAATAATAAAATGCATTTTTTTAATGTAAAACAGAAATGTAGACGACAGTGTGGTCTGACATCTCTGGATTTATCTTAATTTCCTGTCCTAAAAGGTTTGAAAAGATGACAGAGGTGAGGAAGCTTTAATGGCCTGCTCCCTGTGGTAACTTAGATGAACTTCAAAGCAAATGTCAGAATTAGGGAAGATTAATCTATTTGAAATTGCTCATGCGTCACACCAACTCATTGATCTGGGTTCTCCTTGTGCTTGGATGTCAATGTCTCGCCTCTTTGAGCTCAACAGAAAAGATGAACGCCATCAGAGGCTTCACATGAAGCGATTCATTTCAGTTTTCATTCTCACCTTGAACTGATGAAGTCAGACGTTTCATTTTGAAGGCACACTTCAAGAAAATGAATACAATGTCTTAAATCCGTCTTTAAATATTGTATGTCACAGTTTAAGCAAATTCATTTTAACCACCACCGTCATTGTCAACTAGCTGAACATCTACGCAATTACATTCAATTTTCCAAATCAGAGCTTTTATCTTCAGAAATCACTCTTTTTAACCCATTTATTTTAAATTATATGTTGTATTCTGTGTATTATAATTGTTTTTTAAAGGAAGGAAATATGCTTATTTGCTTTCTTGCTGAGTTAGATGAATAAAGCAATTGGCTACCGCTCTCGTGTCTGTACAGAAAATATAATAATATAGTTAGGTTAGCTTAGCACAAAGATGTAAACGGGAAAACAACTAGCCTGGCTCTGTCCAAAGGTAACAAAACCCACCTACCAGCATTTTCAAATCTCATAAATTAACAAGGTCTCTTTCCCAAAGTAGCAAACTATTCTTTTAAGTATTTTATTTGTTTATTTTTTAGAGGCACTTTTTGTCTTTAAATTAGCAATATGAATACATTTGAACCATTTACACCCATGAAACGTAAAGATGTCAGCTGTGCTGTGCTTAGTGCATCTGGGTGTGATGTAATTTATATCATAATACTTATAATAATAATAATATATCAACTACTCAGTGATTTTTCAGATTTTAATGTTTTTTTTTGACTTTTTCAGAGATAATTCAGTGCCATCGTTTTTGTGTATTTATCGTCATCATGTCAGTCAGGCCAAGGTCATCCGCAAGATGAGTGACAGATAGATGACTGACATGTTGTGACAGACATACTTTTAGTGTAATGAGAGCTGACGTTAAAAAGCTGTCCAGTGCCATATTATCATGACAGGCCAGCAAGAGCGTTAAGATCCAGAAACTCTCTCTCTCTTTTTCTTTCCGCCCAAGTGCATTTGAGTAAATACTGTTTTAAGACACTACAACAGGTTGTTGGCATGTCGTAGTAGGAATAGTAGGTGTAAATGATGAAATAAAAATGGCTGAACTCCATTTCGCTGTGTTTTAGTTTCAGGGTCCTGGGCTGCGTCAAATGACCCGGAAGTATGTCAGTGGTGGCCATGATAAGAGCTGGTCCAATTCTCTAAATGGTAAGGAAAGGTGCTTCAAGGCTTCCTTTCTTATCTCCTTTTAGCACAGGGAACACTGGACCATCCTTTATGAAAGGAAAGGAGATTATACCGTCCCACAATTCCTTGCGGCTGCAACATTTAGAGCGACCACAGCAGACCCGCGTAAATAATATCTGTAGCCTAGTGTAGGTGCAGCCTGATTCTTATAGCACCACTGCTGTCTTTTCTTAAGTTCTTATGAATTCTCCTTCACATCTTTCCTCGACCTCATGACATTTTCCATTGAGGTCAAGGAAAAATGTCTCGGAAAAGATACAAGATGTGATTGTTTTGGACTTTTTGACCACAGCTCACTGCAGTGACTTACTGGAAGCCTTTAAGTAGAAGTGAGCCCAAATTCAAATTATTAGTAACACCTGTGCTTTTCTTACTAGGACAGGTCTGTTGTTTAAAAGGCTTAAGCAGATGTTGATTTGTTACAAAAAAAACCCCCAATAAAATCAATAAAACCCTGATATGTGGGGATACGTCGTTGCCACTAGATGGCATTAGTGCTCCAGTCTAAACTATCCAGTCTGATTCAGTGGGCTGCTCCTTCTCTAACAGCAGCATTGAGCGGCTCTAAAGGCAAAGCTCAGTTCATATGTGGAGAGTTTTTTCTTTTGGCAAATACAAGAGAAAATAAGAATATCCTGTGTGACAGAAAACCTGACTGTATCATTAATATTCTGGTTATCTCCCATTTAATAGTGTGTGTAAGTGTCGTGTGTTTTCCAGCAGAGAGGAAAACATTGTTGGCTTGTGATGCATCTTGTCCTCCCACCCTGTTTTTATGTTATTTTGTTGTTTGTTTTTTTATATTTGTGTGCCAAGTCGGTGCAGTCTTGCCAACAGTTGCCACCAACACAAAACCCACAAGACTTTCCATCCCTGATGCAAAATTGCAATCAAGTCAGGTCCCCGGGGGGAACGTCGGCATGCAGCAGCATCTTGGTTTTTGCGATATTCTGCAGATGGCAACAAACTGTTGTGCTGCCTGCCAGCGTGTCAAGCCAGGGGAATTAGAGAAGGAAAAGTGGAAAATTAACTGGTGCCAATTGCCAGAACGTTCATGTGACTGTAACACATGGGAGCAACAGCGAGGGGCACATTGCTGCAAATGCAGTGACACGTGACACTCGATTACAGTATCACACAAATCCTCGATGTTTTCCTTCTTGACTTTTTTTGGGACCCCACAAATTATGTTAACTATCCACTGAGCACACTGAAGGACATGATAAAACAATTACAGAGAGTTTCAGGGCTGTTATTAACAGAGAGGGGGGGAACTACCCTAAAGCATTTGAAAACGTATTTAAAGATTAAAAAAGCATGGACTGTTTTTCTATTTCTAACTTTTTGGACAAGCAATCAGAAAGAAATCCACTACAGAGGAGCCAGCGATAACCAATTTTCCTAACAGCAGTAGCCTCGTTAGGCCAAAATGCAATGCAGATCTGTGGATCTCTCTCTCTCTAGAAAAATCCCTGCTCTCTGGCTTTCACCATATAATCACTTCTGCTTTTACTTTTTCCATGTACCGTCACAAACAAGCTCACGGAAGGACAAGAAGGGTGACCACAGATGACTTGTACATTTTTATTATTGTTATTCTACTTAACTAAAGGAGAAAAACAAAACTAAAAAGGCCAAATAAAGCAAAGCAAACCAAAAGGGTTGACCGCTGAGGGTTAATGCGAGGAGGGAAAACCCAACAGTATTACAACATTTTACAAGACAATAACTATTTATCATTGCTTATTGTGGCTAACTAATTAAACATTGCACATTGTTGATGTGCATAAAAATATCATTTGGCTTCAGGTTTGTGAAAGTCTGATGCAGTTTGTTTTGTGTGCACGCTGTACTCAGGCATTAGTCATGTCCTCTGCACTGATCATCATATTTTGTGTCATCGCCGACAGCTTTGGTGTCGCACAAGGGTCATTTAATCTGTTGATTGTGTTGCACTGTGGGTTTGTTCCAGGATTGGATTGTCTGATATCACTACATAGAGCATGAATTTTACACTGGTATAAAACGGTGGAAGATAAATGCGGTGCGCTATCAAATATAGAGGGTGATTTCAGACACAGCTGTAGCTCCACTATACTCGTTCTCGGAACTGACTTGTACTTCACTAAGGGGGCACAGATGATGGCTGTGCTGTCATGTAATAAAGCTTTATCTCAACACCAGTAGTACGGCATAATGTGAAACACTGAGTTCATCATAAGCCCTTTAGAAACCAATCAATATCAGACCCTCATATTACTTACTAATGAACTAAGGCTTAGAGCCCCAGTGACTGAGACACACTGTCATGTGAAGGTTCACTCCTGTGGTGTCTAATGTGTGACCACAGACAAGCCGAGCCGATAAGCTAGCTACCCAGGCTTTTTGTTCTTCTTCGTGGAGCCCGTTGATGATTGTGTGAATCCTCCTCTTTCATTGGTTTCCTCCTGACCTCTAACCTATTTTCACTCCAGAGCAGAGAGGAGGGCATCTGGACACAGCGTTCCCACTAAGAACAACTCAAACACTGAGGTCTATGTAGGTCAGCAAATGCCCCTCAGTGTCACTTGCAAGCCATAAACTGATCGAGAATGCATGAGAGTGAGCGTATGCGTGTGTGTTTGTGTGTGTGTGTGTGTGTGTACTATAAGAGTACAACTAACTAATTGCAGGGTCGATGTGCATTTCATGTGATGTCACTGCACTGGGGGAAAAGTCCATCTGTTGCCAATTCTTTTTCATGCTTCATGCTTGTTTAGCCATTGGTGTGGTTTTCATAATTATTTGTTTCTGACATGCATAACATGATGTTAATGCTAATAATGGCTTTCATATTAGTGGTCGCTTCTTAAAGCCCTCCTGTTTGTACTTTTAAGAGTACCTAGAACATAAAACAGAGAAAGTGGATTTTTTTCTTCATGTTCATTGGGACAAAAAGAAACATTTGGTTGATGAAAGACCCAAATTAAACTCCACACAACAGATCTTGTCATAGGTTACCAGTGGATTATGTTATAAAGTATTACACTTAAAGCAGAAACTCAGCACCTGAAGTTATGTCCAATAATGACCCGGTTTAAAACCGGTTCCCTTTCCGGAAATTGTGAGGAAAATATCCAGGACATTTGTTGGAAAATAAAGGGCTAAAGCTTCACAGAGCTGCATACAGTGTTGTTGAGTCTCAGTGTGATTGGGAGTAATAGCAACTCCTTATACTACAGAAAATTATTAAATTCAGAGTATCAGAGGATATTGCTTAATGTCAAAATATTATATTCACGTCTTACCCATGAGACTCTTAAAGATGACTTAATGTACTGTATTTATCTTTGTCCGTGTCCCAATGCCATCCTGTGGTTTTACACCAACTAGAATCAAGTCAATTGTTATTTACACAGATTGATAACTTTGGCCCATTGATCAGCCAACAGAGGCGAACAACTGATGTCTCTCATTATTTTGTACTGCAGAGGAGATGTATCGGGTTCATGTGATTTGACACAGATTTAGTGGGAAGCCGTGCCTCAAGGGGTGGTAGCATCTATGCTTCCACGCTTCAGCTAACATCGGAGAGTTCAGGGGACCAAGGTCTTCGTGACCCCTGTGTGACACTCCTGAACCAGCCAGTCATGGCTTATGGTAAGGCTCGAAGCTGGGGAAGCACAAAGCACGCCAACCGTCCAGTGTTGGCTGTCAACACATCTCATAGCCACACACACACACACAGACTTACATTCATTTAATGGAGAGTCACACTAATGCTTACCTCTATTTGCATAACCCTAAACTTTATATAACACTAACATTAACCTCTGGCCCAAAAATCTGCTTTTTCCTAATTGGGAAAACAGCTTCTGCCCCAATTAACTGGTCTTTTGTCTAAAATGTGTCCCCGGAAAGTAAGAAAGAAACGCACACAAAGAGCGTGAACTCACACTTGTCCTTATGTATTCTGCCATTTTGTGCGGCAAATGAGTAAAGCATCATTTTGAGACGCTTATGTCACAGAAATGCAAATAAAACTTTGATATGAATAATGTGAATTGAATTATGGTCTGATATTTACATTTTTCTCTTTTCTTTTTTTAATCACATAACAATTATTATAATTAGTTCATTTTCATTTCTGTGTCATGTAAACATTTGGCCCATTCCCCATGGGATCACAAGACATCACCAATTATCAAACTTTAAAAAATGTCTTCCTGTAGCACATATACAAAGCCCAAACTACATTTCAATGATAAAATGACATGCATTTCTGAATACTTTCAAACAACATATATTTATGTGGAAAAATTTAAAATAATTGTGCACAGATTAGCAGAGGAAAAGAAAGAAATGCTACAATCCTCAAATGTATCCTAAACAATTGCCTTTTTTCCTCACCTTAAGAAACCATCACAGTTAAAATATAAATATAAGATAATTTGCAAACACATTAGAATCAGATTGGAAATTTTAAATCTGGTAAAACTTCCATTTCAACAGCAGCTTTGAAAAGGTAAACGAGCATTATTCTATTTTATAATGTAATAATTACTTCTCTCACCACAGTCTTGAATATAAATCTATAAAACTAACTGTCCATGTAGTGACATCGGGGAGCACCTGAGACTGAGAAGTGACAGGTAAGTGCATGAAGACCTGCAAACACTCTCTTCCCCTCCTGTCTCCTCCAGCACACCAGAGATGTGTGTCCTTGTCTGCAGGTCTTCACACCTGCCACGCTTGTCAATGTCCCTCGTAGCATCAGGAATGGCAGCGCGTTGACAGCGATCGATTTTAACATCTGTGGAGAGTCGCCAACTGAGGTGCCGCTTAGTGAAGAACAAGGGGATGTAATCTCAGAAATCCCATTGTGAAACAGGGCTTGTCTCTGTGCATGTTAACAATTAAACTTTAACTTATCAGTGAGTAAGTAAGTGTGTCTTAAAACAGTTCACATGACTTCATTTTTACTGTTTAATTAAACATTAACAATAATTTGCAGCTTATACAACAAATGGTAATGTATGAATTTCTTATTTCCTATTTATGCCATATTTTTCTTGAAACCTAATTATAGGATTATTCTATTTTATTATATTATATGGACAACAAGGTTGTTCTCAACAATGGTTAGCTAACAGAATTTAA
>JAVQJD010024765.1:0-15256 GCA_036023655.1 Nannoperca australis | reverse complement strand
AGTTTTGTGAGTTAGAAAGCTAGGCTGTGTGTGTAGACCTCAGCCTAGCCTGTTTTGTGTTCAGTTAACTTTCTTTTGGCAGAGTCTACCCGTCTCATCCTCCCCCACTTCATGTTTGTGGTTTCTGTTTGTTATGTCAATGAATTATTGTACGATCAACCACCCCGTGACTCTGTGACCATCTTGTACATGTTGTTGCCAGCGCTTTCCTGACGCCACCGGAAAGTGGACGTAACAACTTTAAAAGTGTTTGCTCACGTATAGAACATATAGGAACTTTTTGGGGGGGTTCACTTCACAACAGAACAAACTCATGCGGGATGCAGGGTGACCACATGGAGTTTGCCATTGACATAAAAGGCTGTTATTCTGTTTCCTCTGATCCAAGCATATTTCACAAGCAACACCATGTCTACATATCAGTTTCCATTGTACATATACAGTCTATGTGCTATGTGTTGTGCCTTAGTGTTGTGTCAGGGAACAAGCTAGCAGAGCGAAAAAGCAAGGAGAAAAGAAGAAAGAGGAGGAAAAAAGGAGGATGAAAAAGAGGAATGAAAGGTAGCAGAGAGCCAACGAAAGAGAACAAAGGAAAATGTGGCTCAGGAAAAGAAGTGTGAGCCTGTATGTGATCTTGAGTCCTTGGAGATGCTCTTTTTCTTTTTGCTCTGTTGCTTTTTTCTATGGCCATTGATCTCTGTGCTCACTTGGGCATTCAGGTATGCTGTACAACTGCTTTTCTCTCTACACTCTATACAAATGACTACACTAAAGAATAAGGACTAAAACCTAAGAGACCAATGCCATGATATTGGTTTTATTATAAAACCATGTCATCAGCCATTAGTAATGAGCCTGGTAGGCTGGAAAAAACAACAATAAACTGCCAGGAGGGGAACAACAAAATCTATTAAAAACAAGGTAACAAATTCAGAGTGACAAAAAGTGCTGAATGACTTTTGTGTACTGGAGGCACTAGAGGAAAAGTGATAGAGTGGTATCGAAGTAAAGCCTAAAAACCTTGACCAAAGAAAATACCCCTTTTGTCAGTGAGGGAATTATCTACAAAGGATTTGTCAGCGATATGAATATTTCCTGTAGAGTAAAATGATGGCAGATAATTATCGGTGAAACATTCTATCAGATGTGAAACATTGTGTTGGTATCTGTATGAAACGACATTCCTTCATTTGGCTTGGAAGTCAAAAAACTAAAACCCTCATAATCATCAACGTTATCCAAGAGCTCATTCTTAAAACAGAAACAGTAGTTTTTTTTAAAATTACATTTTAGATGGAGAGTGTGTCTGCACACTAAGTTACCCTGAGCCTGCCTGGACCAAAGCAGGACACACTCCCTTATTATCTGCTAGGTTTACAATAGTTCACAAAATTGAAATTTGAACCCAAATACAATGACCTCCATGGTGAATGCACAATGACATTCCAGCACTGACAGGACATGGAAGTCATGGCAGTAAGAATTATATTACAGGAACAATGGGGGGGGGGGGTGTCGATGAATCCCTTGAGCTTTGCAGACTGGATAATGCTTTATGTAACACTCTTCATACTACATATATGCAACTGTGCACACTTGCATGGTTGGTCAGATTATATAATAATATAATAATAAAACTCCAGACAGAACAACATTTCATGAAGACTACCAACCTAGATATTAAATGTATGTGTACATGGGTTTGTGGTTAAGTGGAGATGATCAACTGCATGAACTTACATGATCTTGTGGTCTTGTGTGAAATGCTACAGCCAAGGATTATAGTGTTGTATGAGTAGGCCCAATGGGGGCAAATACAAAGAGATATTTTACTTTGCTACGTGAAGAGAAATTATCTTTTTACCTGCCTCTACAGGGTGAGTCCGGGATCAGCTAGATAGCAGCATTCCTGGGGCTTCTAGGAGGGATTTAGTGTCTTGCTCAAGGACACTACAACAGGAACAATACCAGGGGCTTGTCAGATTGTCCTTGAGTTAAGTGGGAGCCTGGGCAACCCTGCTATCCACTGTAAACACTGTTACAAACAATAACATGTCCTTGTTCAGAATTTTTTTTTTACGGGAGAATGGACAAAGGTGCTTCTTGCGGTAAACACTGATTAGCACCGACTACAGCATCCCAAGTTCTGGTGCTTTGCTTGCCAGCACTGAAACAGCAGGAAAGATGGGAATGAGGAAGTCAGGAAAAGTGAAATAGAGAAAGAAATAAGGCTATGAGCTTAGAGAAAGAAAGAAAAATAGAGGGTAACAGTCAGAGATAGGCTTAGCCTTGTCTCATGTACGTTATTGGCGAAAAAACCTTCATTACTTCTACAGTTTCACTCTGTCGCTCTCCCCCATTTTCTCACATTTCTCGCCTCTGCCAGTGCAAAGATACACGATCAAATGAGGCATGCACACTTACTAACTCTCTCACACACACAAGCGGAATCAGCATGTGATTTTGTGTTGTGATTAATGGCATTCTGTGCACCAGTGGGCAGATGAACCAGAAAACAGCACAAACATTATCATAACCTGAAAGACCTAATTATTGCAGTGCACATCTGACAGATGCGTGTGTGTGTGTGTGTGTGTGTGTGTGTGTGTGTGTGTGTGTGTGTGCTTTGGGGAAGGGGGTGGGTGGGGTTGGGGTTAGTGAGAATATAAGATTTATGTCCCTGCTGTGGAATGTTTTGCCGTGTCCCCTCCATCCCTTTTGTGCCTTTTGCCATTCGGATGCAAATTAGGAATATGATAATGGACATGTTATATATTATAATGAGTGTGTGGCTTGTGTGTATGCATGGGAATGTGTGCATGCATAGTGTGTGTCAGTCTTCCCTGACCAGCTGAAGAAGGAGTTCTTTCAAAACAAGGTTCTGAACATGTCAACCTTCTGTACGGTAATGTGGACAAAATCACACGTCACACTCCTCACACAGAAGTGAAAACAGCAAAAAGCAAAAACATAAGGCACGGTCTTCATCCAGTATCTTCTTCACTGGTGAGGATATGGTTCATAGGTGACCATCTACACCCATTATAGATGGTTTGCAAGTGGGCAGTAAACGAGCATCCCAGATACTAAGGTAAAATAGCAGTAAATATGTGTTGTTTTAAACTGGCTGTGGGTGTGATATTACCATACACCTTATTTAATAATTAATCAAATTTTTCTTCACAAACTGAAGAATAAAAATATATATATATACATATGATTACAAAAGTTTGAAGGCACATTAAGGATACAAAAGGGGCTGGTAGACCGAAAGACATGGGTGCCACACAACTTTTAACTTCCTAACACACCCATTTTATCATAACTGGTCACACCAGTCCTTAGTTGGTGTACAGCATACTTTTCAGTAAGTCCTCCAACCTAAACGACAGAAAAGGTAATTTTCCAATTACTGCTAAAATCACATATATATGTGTACCAGACCTTCGTCATTGTGGTAACAACAACAACAACAACATGTGGTTAACACTGTAAAGCGGTCAAGCAGTTTTGAGTAGTTACATAGTAAACATAAGTCAAATAAGTCAACATTGACTTTTGGTTTAACATGGGACACATCCATCCACCGCAACCTCCTACCTACACGGACAATGCCCTTTATAGGTTGCCGCCTAACAATAAATGTAAATACAGGTCATAATAAGCTGCTTTCACCTATACGGGTGTATTTTTATTGAGGACGGTCTCTACTTTGTTACCTCAACATACAACTGCATGTAAAGTACATGTCAAATATCGGGCTATCTATCTCACTTCAAGTCTGTTGACCCTTTCCCAACATTCAACTAATGGTATCTAGCCATAAAGATTGGAGCTCGACCAACAAATCGATTCCACCAATATATCAGCTGATATACGTCAGTACCAATTTTATTTGTGGTGATCAAAATGTATATATATATTCATTGGGAACCATTTTCTAACAGACTGTTGGGTCTATGGCTGATCCATTAATGTTATATTCAAATGCTGGAATCTGAAAAATGATTATCTTGAAAAAGATGACACCAGATATGCTGATATTCGGGCTCTCCATTTATCGTAAAATCCTGAATAATGAGACAGGGAGTCCCGCAGCCAGTGTCCTGTGGGAAACAGAATACATTTACAATTTAGGACCAATTTCAAGTCAGCTTCTTATTCTGGTCTCTCATGGTCCAAGAATGACACTGGATCAGATACTGTACTGGATCAGCATCAAGAGCTTCACAAGACACTATGTCATGGCTGTCTGTTCCTCTCTTGATTTTGCCTTCTTCCCTTTCACGCTTTCTGTCATTTTCACACCATTTTTCTAACTAAATCCGCCCTCAGGCCCCTGGACACCAGAGCAGAACAGAGGGGAGGAGAGAGGGAGGCACAGATGAGAGAGAAATAGAAAGTGAGGCCAATCACAGCACAGGGATGAGACTGCAACAACAAGATGAATGGCAAAGAGATGCATTATGGAAAAAACACTACTTAAAAAACAGTGGTGTAAGTTTATTATAAAACAGTGAACACTATATTCCACACTACCAGTCTTTTTTTTTAAGAGAATAAAGGGAGAATAGAAAAAGGAAAAATAAAACTTTTTGTGTGAGCAATGTTACGGATAGGTTTTGCCTACAAATGTAGTTTTACAGCGGATGTGCTCATACACAATGCAAACACAAATTAAAAGACATAATGTACATAATGTCGGTTTATGTCATGGAAAGTGTGACACATATTGCCAGAAAGAGCCAAACAAAAACAGAACTATGGACAAATTCAGAGCATCTACAGTACCAAAAAGAAATCACTTGTGACAGCATCACAGCATCAGCCTGACTGTTTCAGCACAGCACTGAGTTACTTGACAAAACAAGCAAAACATTTCCAGAGTTTAAAAGTCAAATCAGCCCTGCAGGAAAAAAAAAGTCTATTCAAATCAAGTGGATATTCAGAATGTAATTTAGGCTGCATAAATGCTTGACACTTCAACGAAAAAGAACAGCATAAATACCCAAATTGGTTCTGTTTCGTTTATTGTTGTTCTGTAATGAACACAACTCAGTTGTCAGCTCCTGCCTTGGCGAAGTATGCTCTACTTGTGTCGTGCCAATAAAGCATCAATTTGAGCTGAAGTCTATTGAACTGATAAAGCAGAGGAGTTGAATAGAAATAGGGAGAAAAAGAGAAACTAAATTGCTACAGAGAGACAATCAGAATAAAACATATTGCCAAGGATGGAGAGGAATAAAAATACAAAAAGTTGAATAATGAACAATGAATCAAGAATCACAGGACCCATGTTAAAGTGAGTACTAAAAAAACTCAATTTATTTAATATTATATTATAATATTTATTTAATAAAATGATCTTTGGACAACATCTGTCTAATTATTTTAAATTGATACAAAAATAATTAATTAAATTGCAATATAACGCTTTCTATTATTTTGGGGGGGCTTGTAGGCATGCTACACAATACACATTAAAGCAACTTTGGAACACAAGAAATGTGATTATAGTCTACAAAAGTGAAATCCACATGGGCATTTGAAGATCACAGATCAATAGTCTGCTTGGTTTGGTAATGAAATATACTCTTTTCTGTAATTCAGAGAGTGCTCATATCTGTCGTTCTTCTTTGAATGTAGACAGTAATGAGAATTTAAGGGAATAAAGCATAAAGAAGAATCAAAAGCAAGCTCTGGCATAAGGCTGCGGAAAGAGCACAAATATACAAGTTCAGTTAAAATAGTTATCTGTAATCATTTTGACACAACAAACCTTGTAGAAATATCGGATATTATGATGTTGCCTTAGTGAACTTAAGCACAGACATCAAAGGAAGGGTTTATTGAGACCCCTCCCCTGCCTGTATACCTTGTTAAGGTTTTTAGTATGCTAAGTCCCCAAGGGTTTCCTCAAACGTTTGATGTCTAGGATGAGATGGAAAATGAGATGCTGTTTAACAAACAGCCTGCAATGAGCAAGTGTTTACCGAACAAAAAAGGACAAACATTAAGCGAGATACAGTTGCAGGATACCGTACGGGGATGCAGGCCCCATGCGCAAATCCACTCTGCATGGATTTAAGATCCTAAGAGAGATCAAATTTTTTCAATTTAGGCTGAATTATTTCTATGCACACATTTAGCGGCAATTCTTGGAGATGGCTGTTGCCTCGTTACAGTGTTTCTTGTTTTCTATCACCTATAGTATACAAAACAAGACATTGTTGTTTAATGGCGGCTGTATGTGGTTTTCAAACTCAAGAAAAGTTATATTAAAACTATCCATTCTTAAGAAATGATCACAGTCATGTAATGGCGACTTGGCTGTTGCTCGTAGCCTAGACAATTGTCCTTATTAATG
The DNA here is from genome assembly GCA_036023655.1 of Nannoperca australis. Classification (NCBI taxonomy): domain Eukaryota; kingdom Metazoa; phylum Chordata; class Actinopteri; order Centrarchiformes; family Percichthyidae; genus Nannoperca; species Nannoperca australis. The sequence goes on along the minus strand of JAVQJD010024765.1, from coordinate 8,889 downwards.
GAACCTCTGTGGTGTATTGTGAGTTGCCATTGCCTTGGTCCACACACAAATGTGACTTTAAAACAATGGGGTCACAATCACAGCTGGAAAAAAAACTATATTACTACTAGAGGTACCTTAATGCAGCTGCAAAACCATGTTCCACTTAGAAATGTGTACACAAAGATTATGAATTCAGTGAACACGTATTGTGTTCCTCCAGGTTTGGTTTTGGTGTGATAACATATCCATAACTAATTAAATCTGTAAAGGATATTCAGAATGTGGTGAGCTCACACTACTAGATATCTTAAGTAGGGATGGGTATTGTTAGGATTTTGTTGATCTGATATTAATACACATACTTTTAATCATATCAATACGATTAGCACAAGTAGTCATTGCTTCAAAAACGAGTTACACATCAGGAAGCATTTGAAAATGCATGACGTACATTTAAGAGTACAAAGCTGCTTAACTTTGATGACAGAAAGACCACTGGACCACCACTGGCTAAAGTTAATAACTGAGGATTTGCTCCATCTGATAATGATAATAATAATGACGATGTTATTCAGTGGAGCACCAGGTCACTAAAACTAAAAAACTAAAGTTTAAAAAAACTAAAACTCCAAAACAAGAGGTCAAAAACCCTGATTGCATTCAATAACTGCTTACACGTAGCATTAGCCGTGTTTTCTGTTTCTATGCTATTGTTAGCCCACCGTTCACAGCATTTTAACCTGTCCGCTACAGACCATCAAATGTCAACCACAAAGACAATGTACACAATCGTAATGAATGACATATTTTCATTCTGCAGGAGCATTTTAATATTACGATTCTGACCAATCAGGAACTGGTAGCAATTATTATTTATACTTAACACGTTTAATATACAGTACATATGATGTGTATTTAACCTACAGGTTACTCAGATTCAGAAAGAAATTTGAGATGAGGTGTGTTTAGGCAGTGAGCTAAGCAGTTGGGAAGAAAGGAAACAGGATGTGAGGACTGCAGATGTGTGTGTTTGTTTGTGTGTATGCATGTACGTGCATGTAGCACTAGGTGTCAACATTGGAGAGAGAGGAGAAAAAAAAATTGAAAGACAAAGAGATGGTTCAGCATTATTGGAAGGGTCGTGGTATCAGTACAGGGTCAGATGTGTTACGTGTGTACTTGAGTGTGTATGTGTTATAAGCTCAAGGTGACCAAGCTTTCCTTAGAGTTCAGTAGAAAGACTGCAAAGCTGAAAAGCTGACTTCCCTGTTTGGCTGGCTATCATGCTGTCAGTCTGGCTAGCTCACAGTTTGGCTGGTTTATTCACAGGCTTAGATTACAGACCACATAAATATCCCAGTGAAATGTGCCATAATACCGTCAACAATTGCTTAGCAAACTGCCAATATTATCTGCCAGGCAACCAGAAAGGAGAGAAAAAAAGGAAGCATAAAGGAATGGAAGGGATGGGGGGGCAGGTATGGAGATGAGAAGAGGAAAGTGGAAAAAAAGGAGGTTTCAGGGACTAAACCTAAAGGTGACAGCCAGAAAAGAGAGAGAGTAAATAAAGTGAACTGTAGAGGAAAAGGGTGTCAGTGTGACTAGGATAGAGAGGGGACAAGAAGAGATTAGGAGGCCAGGGAAAAGAGAATGAGCAGGTGATGGGTTAGACTAATGAAAGAACAAGATGAGAGAAAGAGAGGAGAAAAGGAGTATGGAGAGGCAAGAGAGCTGGCACAGGAGAGGCAGCTGTAATTTACATATGCTAATTAAACTTCTGTTTGGGTCACTTGCTCTTCATGTCAAGGCTCCCTCCACACCTTCTGTCTGTACTCACTGACATTTTCTTTGTCTGTATGTCTGTCTGTCTGTCAATCTTTTCATCTATGGTTCTACCTCTTTCCTCTTGTTCCCCCATATTATTTTCATTGTAAGAATTTGTCTCTTTGATTCTTCTCTGGAAAAAAAAAAGTACTGAATTTTTCTCTTGCATCTCTCACCTCCCTCTCTCCCATTCTCCTTTTCCTATAATCATACATCGCCCCCACTGTGCACCTCATCCTAATGCTGCTCTTCCTCATAATCTGTCTTAACTTCCTCATCTCCCCCTCAATTTTCTGGTTTATCCCCAGTTGCCCTTATGTGCCTTTTGTTCTTTCCCCTCTTCTTTTGTCCCTTATCCCCATATTTCTATATCTCTTTCTGTAATGATGTCAAATCTACTCTACCACCTTTCACCTTCTCATGCTTGCATCCGCCTACATTTCTTCTTTCTTTCATTTTCTGCTAAGAGTGTACATCATCCTCTATATTTCTCCGTGCTTCATGTCTATGGCCCGTTTTCTTTGTGCCTACGTGTGTGCATGGATCCAGTTACATTTTTCATTTGTCTTCTAAAATCATATCAACACCCTATGTTTTCCTGTTCTCATTCCCCCTCTCTTTTGTATCACCTCTATCATGGATTACAACTATTTTCTTCTTTTTTCTCTGCCTATATATTTCCTATCTCATTTCCACCTCCCACCTTAATACACCTGGAAACCTGTCATGTAATTGAATTTTCTCTGCTTTTTTCTTTCAATTGTTCCCCAATATGCCCTCTTTTCAGCTACAAGTATGTTCCCAGAGTTGCTTTTTTTTTTTTTGCTTTTCTTGATCCTCATTTTCATCCTCATCTTCTCTCTTCTATTCTCTGCCAGACCTCGCAGTCCAAAGCTCAAAGCTTAGCCAAGTACCAGAATGCCAGAATATCAACTGCACTGGCCTAAATGCAAACACACACACACACACACAAATGCACTCGCAACATGCATGTCCACAAATAAACACAGGTTCACAAATTTTCATGCATGCGAGCGAGCAAACAGAAACACACACACACACACACCTCAGCCTCCATGACCCGTTGCTGGTTTGTGAGCCATCTGTTCATTTATTTCAGAGAACAAACACACCTGACAGTACTGAGGAGCTGCTAAGTCCATTTCACTGTTCACTGAACAGCACAATTGAGTTGACTAGATGGAGGGATAAGCTGGAACAAAAACTTAACACACCCATAGGGGAATTGGAGATCGAGAACCACTGTTCCTGTCCAAAGCCATTTCTCTGAGAATCAGAAAACTGTATCTCTCAGTCATCTAACAAGATTCAGTACTGAGCTACCATAACGCCCAAAGTTAAAAGGAATTTGGCTTTGGCGAGGTTCAAGATATGAGGGACATAAAGTCCGGTTATATCACGTAATGGGATACATGGAATACAGTATATGTTCTGCTTCGAAAAGGAATATTTTGGGATATCAATAAGAAGATCGAGATACTGTTCATCACATATTTTTCTATGTTTCTTAAAGGTGCATTTTATCAACTCTCTACATATATAACTGACTGAAAGATCTTACCAGTGCAACAATTATAGTCCCCTTGGCAAACATGTCTCATACATTTATTTATCTAATTTGTCCGTAAAGAGACAGACAGCGCGCCCAATCAGAAGGTGGCGGTAATGCACTGTAAGCTGTTTGCCAACCGTCATTAAACAAAAGAAGGAGAAGCAGCATAAGCAGAAGAAGTCACACGAAAGAAAACAACAGAGCCAGTTCTTCTGTACAACACTGCTTCTTTTAAACGTGTCTTCAAAGTGCGCATAATCATAGTGATGTCGTGAAACGTTGACAGCATGTCAAGTATCACCTCATATGTATGTCCTGCATCAAAATAATGCCTGATAATAGCGAACATTGAATCATCAGCAGCGCTCATGTTTACATGAGACCAGCTAGGTACACAGTCTGATCCTTGTTAAAAAGCACCCACGTCTTCCGGTCCGAGTATCTACCCTTTCCGTTAGGAGTTCATGTGTTGTGTTTCCTGTTAATGAGTTGTGTTGTCTGATTTGTGTTTGCATTTTGCACTTACACATGTACAAAACCCTTGGTTAAGGTTAGATTAAGCTTATCTAAATATTGAGTATGAAAAATATGAAGCATGAGACAGGAGACACTGATGGCCCATTTCCAAACCATGCCAAGTGTTTTAGTAGCTTTACCCAGAAAGGTTACAGTCATGTGCTTTGGACGCCCAAACAACGACCCCAGTCTCCTCCCTGTGACTTCTGTGCAGTATAAAAAGGTGTCATGTTCCTGGACTGGAAGAAAAATATGCTAGCAAAGCGTTTTCCTAAATATATTTGGCATTGCAAATTAGTAGACTATAAATGCATTTGTGGCAGTTGCACATGCACATAGCAACACAAGCAACCTACGCTGCAGCTTTGTACTGTATACATTTACAGCTTAGAAGTCACTCTATCTTACAAGTCTGTAGGGGTTTCTCAGCCTGGCTCTATGCTGCAACAGCACTTCTAGATTTCCAAATAAATGCATCTCGGTCGTGGATTTGCAAAGTTGTACCTGTGCAGCATGAGGTCCAAAGTGGGACAGTGCAAAGTGAGATTTCTATATTTCTATTTCTGTATCGGACCTGATACTTTTGTTATAGGAAATGTTCTTACCTGAGGATGATTTCAGCAGGAGAGGGGGCAGACACGGAGGAAAACAGGAACCAGTGAGGGGAAAAGAAAAACAAGAGAGAGAGACAAGACAGCATTTTGTTAGATTATTAAATTCTGCACTACAAGCTCTCTGAAACAATTACAGTTGTTAGACCAGACTCTACTTCTATTTTCAGGACATTTCCCATCGCCAAATGACTTAAATAATTAAATGTGAAACCTAGATTCATCTGTGACAGGGCAATTTAATGCCAGTGTATTTTACATCAATACATCAATCCGAACATGGCAGGATTCGCCAAACACTGCAGTATACAACCATACCAACCGGGCAATAAATGGATAAAAAATGGAAAACTATGATGGCTATATTTACAAGCATTAGCTGGGAGCGAGAGGGCTAAATGTGTTCGCTGCTTTATGTTCACTGTGACAGGGACAGACCCAATGAGGCAATGTCTTGTTTGAACCAATCAGGTGTGATGAAACACAGGAGCACTAGAATCTATTGACCATAATTGTTCTGTCTGGCTTGTGTCAAAACCTAAGACGTGTGTGTGTGTGTGTGTGTGTGTGTGTGTGTGTGTGTGTGTGTGTGTGTGTGTGTGTGTGTGTGTGTGTGTGTGTGTGTGTGTGTTGTGAAGGACAGAATAAGACAGAGAGAAAAATAAATACAGAGAAATTATTTTCACCACTAAAATGCAAAATGACAGAGAGAGAAATGTGAAGAGCGAGAGAGACATAAGAATTTTTCAGTGTCTGAAGTGAGACAAATGGGCTGTATATCCAAACTAGACATTCACAGTGGACTGAGAAATTCACTTGCTTCTTCTCGTTCCTCTCCAGAATATTTACTTGCTTTTTCATCTCCTCAAAATATTTCACACTTAATGTCATTGCGCCCGCTCTCACTCTGCATGCCTCTCTTGGCGCCCCCTTTCAGTCCCTCTTTTGCTAAGGCTTACTCGCCCTCCCTCACTCCACTACTGCTCTCTCTTTCTCACTGTGTGTCACTCTCTGTATTTCTCTAGTAGTCATTCAAATTGTCTACACTTCTAAAACTTGTGGTCGCTCTGTGTGTAGCGTAGCGTTATTTACATTTCCCCCAGGATATCACTGCTTATCGATTCCGGCCCTGCTCGCATCTGTTCTGAAAGTTTTGTAAGTGACATCTTATCATTACCCTGTGTGTGTGTGTGGGGTGTGTGTGTGTGTGTGTGTGTGTGTGTGTGTGTGAATGTGAGATGCCTTATCGTTACTCCAAATGTGTATGTGTGTGTGTCTTATCATTACCATCTCTCACGGGCCTCTGCCGTCCAGAAATGTTAACAGCCCTGTGCTTGTTTGAGCTGATGTAAAGCTCTGAGCATATACAGTATAAAATGAAGAGAACAAATGTGTGCACAAAACTGCCATTTCTGCATAAAACTGTGTTTGTATATGCACCAGAAACAAAAAAAAATGCACTTGTATGTGTTACTTTACAAGTGTGTGAGTTTTTGCCCATGACACACTACCAGAAATGCTTGATCAACACTAGCCTCTGAGCATGGCAGAGGAGCTGATCACAAGCAGATATTGCTGTATTCAGACAGCCACCAACATGTCTGATGTCCCACAAAAACTCCAACTGCTGTCAGGTTGTCTGAACACACCTCTCATTCAGACCTCTCCTGTTCTTTATAGGCAGCTGTTTTTGAACACAAGGAGAGAGAAGAGGGAGGAAAGGAGACATCAGCAAGAACACACAAAGTATGTGGAGTTTGAGAGTTCTCATTTCTCTTATAATGAATGGATTTCTTTTGATTCACCTTTCCCTAAAAAAGTATGAAAACATTTGAAAGTACAAGGTCTATATGGAAATCTGTAAGAAGGAGGAGAGGGGGGTCACCTTCTCCTTTTCCAGTAGGACAGTGAGTTAAAAAAGAAAATCAAAAACACTATAAAAACCTTGGCTCATCAAAGAATCTGGACTTTTCACCCAACCCACTCATTTAGAAGTCCATTCATTCAGAGGCTCAAACTCACTCTGAAGCAGTAGAACAAGTGTACATGTACAAACTGTGTATATCACACACGAGTTGGATTCTTGTAGAAAAGTGCATGCTTGAGAAAACGCCTAAATCCAGAGCAGTTTCTATCATCCAAAGAGAGATTCAACTGCTATGCAAAGTTGAGTGGAAAATAACTCATAGTAAGCACATCACTCTTCAATACAATATAGTTTGGTTTTTCATTGTTTAAAGCTTCAGTTTCAAAAGCCCAACATGAAAAGTTTAAAACAAAATTGGTTATTGTGTGCAGCAAAAAAGTAAGGTAAATAAGGTACAATCACAAACGAAGAAAGCCTAATTGCTCTTGGCATCATGTTTATAATCAGCACCTGATTACTTCCTGGTTTTGGAAACCTTTTCAGCTGCTGTTGACCTATCAGGACTGATTTTTGGCTTTAACAACTTCCTGTGGGAATTAATGAGCAATGGAGCAAACGACGGCCAAATAAGAAAGCTGAAAGGCCTTTTGTTGTTCCTCAGGTCATTAAGCCCAATCACAAAGTGCCCTGGTATGCCCCCATGTGTGTTCTTCTATGTGTGTATGTGCGTGTGTGTGAATGAGAGAGAGAAAAACTGTGCTATATATTCTTTGAGAGGATGTTGCAGGCTCTGGTCTAAGAAGTCAGAATGAATGCATTCCTTTTACACAAGCACACAGGCACACACTTGCCTCTCTTTTCTATATAACACACACACACACACGCTGTAGACATACACACATACAGGGGTAACTGATCTGTGAGGAATCTCGGGTGTTGCTGCCACTGTGTGAAAGCATGTGTTTTCTGTGGGTAGTAAGCAGTGGGTCAGGGGCCTGTGTCAACATCCCATTGGTAACAGCTAGCTAATATGTACCTACACTTATGGAACTACATGCCTCCGCCATTTTTCTCCCTTTACTCTCTGTTTAAGTTTGTCTGTCTCTCTTGTCTAAACTAACTACATATCCATGATACTCACACACCAACACTTCTCAGTCTCTTTCTCTCTAAGGACTTACTAAGAATTACTCACACAAGTAAAATCTTTGAATATTTTAATTGAAATATCAGTTCATAAAATGTTTTGTAAAGTATATATAATGATTTTTTACATTTCACTTTGCATTAGTTTGTCCCCAAGTTGTGACCGGATGCAATGTAAAATAAGTGTTTGAAAGCACTTTCTGGTGTGTGTGTGTGTGTGTGTGTGTGTGTGTATGTGTGTGTGCTGTACTTTAGTGACATTAGAAAAGCTAAATTGCCCTGTATCACTCAATGAAGGGTTCAAGTGCTCTGTAATTTTGTAAAGGCCTGGACTTAAGGCGCTGGTGGTGTGTGTATGCTGTTTACAAGGCTGCCTCTGTTAGAGCATGTCTGTATGTGTGCATTTGTGAGTGGTCAACAATGCCTTAAAGCGGATGGGAAAGTGCTTCCATTATGGTGTCTGATGGCTTCAACTGCACACTACACAGCATGATGGGCTGAGAGAGGGAGAGAGAAATGGTGACTGTGATCGCGTGCAAACTAGTGTGTAATGAAAGCCAGGTGTGTGGACTTGTAATAGTGAGGAAAACTGAGGAAGACCCCTTGCTGCTGTAACTGTGTTCTGTCTCTCACAGGTCAGGACACACACACACACACACACGGTGGTCTGTTTCTTTCATTATCACTGTTAATCGGCTGACCCCCACACTACACCGGTAAAGACCTTTGACAATAGACCACACAACATCTCAACACACACATACACACACACACACACACACACACACACACTTCAACAATCAGAGTAAAATATGACATGCAAAAAGCCTTTAAATCATGCGTGACACACACACACACACTCTACCTCGACATTTTTGCAAGGTAGAGTGGAAGACATTTTTCTTCCACCATCAAGAAAAATGCACTCCTTTCTTTCATTTCATTCCTCAACAAGGCCCTCCATTCTGGCCTCATAGACACATACAATAAAGGACACACACAGAAAAGCAGCTTGGACTACTAATTTCCTCCTATAATCATGACCAGAATTATGTACTGTAGCTGCCATAATCCACTAGAGAAACATAGAGACAAAGGCGAACATTTTGTGAATATCAGCTCAACTTTCCAAGTGAACCTTAAACATCCTCTGTCACGATAATAGGCGGCATAAAGACTGCACATATCGGCCATCAATCATTCACTCATACAAGTTACTCCCAAAACAGCTGTCTGGCAGCACATTTTCACACAGTGAAACTTTCCAGTATTTGAATAGTGGAAAGTGTGGGGGGGGGGGGGGGGGTAAAAAAAGCTAAATAAGACCCGAAGCCATAAAGTCAAATAAAGTTATAACTGTCATTATCTGT
>JAVQJD010024764.1:0-13435 GCA_036023655.1 Nannoperca australis | reverse complement strand
CCCCCCCCCCCCCCCCCCCCCCCCCCCCCCCCCCCCCCAGAAACCCTGTCTTTTCAATCCAGCCATCTCTAGACACAATCTGAAACTTGACTAGAAACATGATGCACATAGGTGGCCTGCGGCTTGATCTACAAGTCATGCTCTGTTTGGGTTGTAAATGGCCAGAATGATATAGATGTAATCATACTTGTTCAGTGACTTGCACTTTGTCTTCAGGCCTCACTCCCAGGCGTGTCGTGTCACGGAGATCAGAGTGAAGCCCAGATGTTTCCGGCTTTGCTGCCAAACTTCATTGTCAGTCTGCCAATCTTTACAGCAGCTTAATATGATCTGACTCCACGCACTCAACACAGCAGGCTGGTCCTCTAATGGTTGGTGCTTTATACACATCAGTGACGCTGAGGCATGTCAGGCCTGTCTGATGCCGGATGACAGTTGCCTCTTTTTCTGTTTACCTCTGCCCACACAACTCGCTGTTCTTTTTAAATGAACTGACATTTTGCCTTTTCAGTGAAATGTGTTCTATTTATGTCTCACCTTTGTGTGAACATCCACATCCGTCCTTATATAACCTGGACTACGTTTCTCATGGCAAAGTGAAGTTGATGAGATGAATGAATTCTCCAGTGTCTCATTCAAAACACAGTTTTTTTTCTTGAGGACATCACGTTTTGCAACTGTTCTTATGTCATGTTGACGAACCTGTTCAGATGATAAAAATAACTAACAATAATTTATGGAAAATGTATAATTTTGTCATGGATCTAAATGAAGCCCTCTTGAGTGTGTAAAATGGCTCTGACACTTAGTACCTGTTACTGGGTGAGCAGGAGGGATAATGAAGGGATGAAGAATGCGTGTGCAGCGTCACGTTCCCTCTCCTTTGATTCCAAGGCCCGGCCTATTCACAACCACCTGGTCAAGGCGTGTTAATAAAGACACATGATGCTGTTGGGTGCAATCAAAGGCCCCTTCAGCTCATTTCCTGAGTTCCCTAGCTTTCTATCTCTTGTCAACAGAATCACAATGAAACTTTCCCCTTCGTGATCCCTGAATATCAAAGACACTGATGTTTCCTGCTCGCAAAAAAAAGTGATGCAGTGACGTTGGTGTTGGCCTTTACTGCCTGTTCTGCTTTTTCAATCAGCTTATCTGTTAGGATAGCAAGGACGCTAAACATAATATAATGTATAATATTTTTCTCACACTCACCAACACAATCTTATTTATGCAGAGACAGAAACGTTGTATTTCACCAAAAATCTTCTTCTGTGAGGCTCAGTGTAATTTCCAGAGAGATTGAATATCCTAAAATCAATAAAACATGTTTTGCCTATACACAAATGCTTTAAAATAACTTTTTTGGGTCACAGTGTGATAAAGGCTGCTTAAATCAATAGTTTTTTTTGAAGTAAGTGTGATAGTAGGATGAATGAATGTGATAATATCTGTAAGTGCATTTATGTATGTGAACGTATCAGTGTTTCATGTTAGCTGGACATCCACCTACGAAATGTTTATTGTCTTATATAGGAAGGCATTAAATTGCTTCCTTTAGTTAGTAAGAGATTGTAAGCAAAATAAAATATTGAATAAAAAAATACATGTATTTATTTTTTTTAAGAATTGCTGTGTAAAATAACTGCGTTTATTTTTTAATGACTTGTATTGGAGAAATCGTGGGATTACGAGATAAAAAATACTGGATTAATGTACGTGGTGCACATCCAAATGTACTCTTCAATGATCAACCTTGTTTGAAAACATATTTAAATAGCTTTCCAGATTAATTGATACTTTCACTGACCCTTTTTTAAATCTCTATCTTTTTTTTTTTTTTTTTGCATTACGTATAACGTTTCTATTTAGGATGTGGCAGGTGTTTATGGTCACAGCTCTATCCTGTCCTGTCCTTGTGTGCGCTGACGCCTGTCACCAAGTGGCATATGCTGCTGTTTGTTCTGCAGTGAGAGAATTGGAGCTAATTAAAGAGACGTAGTCCGGTCACAGGAAGTGTACGTAAGCAGACCATTCATTGTTCTGATTAGTTAGTTGTTCAAACAAGGCTCAGGATCAGGTGATAGACTGGAATTCTATTCATGAAGCGCTATTAGAAGGCCTTGGATTCTCTGGAAATTCAAATAACGTCAGTGTTATAATAAGGAGTGGAAAGTGAGAATGAACATGCCACTCAAGTAGTACCACTGAAAGTAGAAATAAAACTTTGTTAAAAAAAGGAATCAAAAACAGATCCCACTATACTGATGTTTCTTCTGTATAGCCATCATGAATGTAGACAGATGCATCAAAATTACCATCATAGATTAATTTGTGTATTAATGTTACAGTATTGTGTTACAGTAGTAAAGGTTTGATGCTGAAACATTTATTATTGCCCTGTTTTTGGTTTTCATTTCCAACTCTTCAGAATCTGTACTCTACAATAGATGAGACTAGAATGTAAAAAGGTAATCTACATAAGTCTGTTTCTTTAATGTCATTTTAGTTTTTAGTCATTTTGTCATTAGTTTTGGCTCATTTAAATTAGAATTTGCATTTGAACAGCCAACGCAGTCTTTGTCCATCATCCATATTTAATAAATTGATTTCCAGTTTTTTAACTGGTAGCTTTTTCATTCTGGTGTATTTGTTAAGCTTTTATCTTTTTTTCTAATGTGTATCATACCCGACCTCTTTGGCATGTTTCCTGTGCTGCTGTAAAACGTGTGTTAGGATGTATAACTTTCACTTTTGCCTTAACAAAAAGAGAAATAACCAATTTCACTAGTCTACAATTACAGTAGTAGTATGAATGTAATTTATCACTTTAGTCCTGTATTTCTAAACTGATGTGTGGTGTGTGACTTCATTTTAAACCTGCATGAAAGGTGTCATCTACCATGCTGAAATATCTTTGAATAAGACACTGAATCCATATCCAGCACTATGACCTCTGACCTCCATGTGGAGAATGCAGTTTGAATACTAATTATAATTGCAGTATTTTAGTATTACTTATCTTACAAATCCCTGATGAGATGTACTGCAGTTCTAATACATTCTAATGCTCATGTTGGGCAGTTTCTTTGTACCATGGGTGAGATTAGCCAGACGGATCTCTTGCAGCTTGATGCTCAGACACTGTGAGTAAATCCCCTTTGATTGAAGTGAACAGAACTGGGACAGACTGGCCACGGTGCAGCTTTCACACGCTCAGACATGTCTGTAAAGCAGCATCTCCCCTTCACAAACCTCCAGGGAGGGATCAGATATAAGGGCTTGCGCAATCATTTTTAAGGTTAGGGTTAGGGTCTATGAACAAATGTAATTTGTTCCTTAAAGATGTACATAGGCATTAGTTTGGTTGCCTAGATATTGGAGCTGTCCTTCAGCGGCCTTTCAATGGCTGGTTTCTTCAAACATGTTGATGAATGTCACAAAATGAGGTGTGTGAGTGTATTGTGTACTCTCATTATCTGACTGCAGGAGAGCATGAAGAGCTTCATCAACAGCTACAAGAAACCAATGCTGAGTACAACTGTGGTCGAGTGTTTGAGTTCAGGGAGCTTAAACTCAAAGGTGCATTTTGAAGAATACAAAAAAGAAATATTTGAAGTACACTTTGCTTAATTTGTAAAAATCTGGGATAGTATTTCTGTTATAGTTTAGGTGGACTACTGATGATAATAACTTCCGCTTGGAAAATGTGTATTGAAGGCTGAAATCTTGCATCATGTTGACTCATCCTTGAAGCCAATTAGCCAGAGACCACTGTCCACATAAGGTAAGTCGGTGAACAAAAGAGAGAACAATGAGCCATCTTATTCATGCTGCACCCTGACTACCCTGTACTCATTGGCTTAAATCACCTCAAAGCACCTGTGTCAATTACCCTCTGAATGGCACAACAGAGACGACATGAGCCACATGACATTGTTAATATGAGTCAGTGTGCGTGAATATACTTGTACAATATAATAAAAGAATAACATTAGAGTTAGTGTGGTCATATTTACTGCAGAAATCATCAGTTAGCAGAAATACAAGCACGATTTGTAAATTAGATTCAGCTTGAAATCTGACATTAAATGACTCTGACATGAACTTAAGGAGATCCGATCCAGGAGCTGTCAAGACACACAAGGAGATCAAAGACGTTGCCAGAGCATCTGCTGCATAAAAGTGTTGTCTGTGAAAATATATTTCTAAGTAGATTTTAGATGTGCTTGATCCTGCAGTGTCACCTCAGTGCCTGTGAAAGGAACAGTTCAGAATCAGGAACAATACAAAGCCAGATCATCCGTAGTCTTTGTCCTTTCCCCTGCCTTTTCTTTCCCATTGATAAATAAGCAAGCCACAAAATAATTTCAGCCTTTTTACATGAATTAGTCTTCGAGTGAACATTGCCCATAAAGCTCTTTGAATTGCTTCAAGCAGCAGCAGCAGCTTAGTTCACTACTTGTGACGTCCATTGATGTATTCTGGTTTGACTGGACGGCCGGAGAGTTTGTCTGAAAGAAGTCTCATTTATTTTCCTGTCAGATGTGTAAACTGCATTTTGGATAGCCAAATTCACTCTATACAGGCAGAACACAATATGGAATAGCTATTTAACATTTTATACAACGTTGCCAGAATCAAAGCAGATTGGTTTAATCCACCGCAGAGAAAACTGGGATGGAGAAAATCAGATATTTAGTCTGCAACTGATGGTAGCACCAGAGTCGTTAGGAGCCAGCTGGTAGTAGTTTGAGCTCCAGATGCCCAACATTACCATTCAATACCATTACACTGAATATCACTCATGATGATTTTGTTAGAGGCTGTTTCCAATGCTGCCAGAGAGAGATCACTTGTGTGTGAAAGAGGGCAGCATGAAACTTTCAAAGTTAAAGCAGACGACAGATCTCCTTAGATTTGTCAGCTCAGTAATCTTATTCCAATCTTTTTATTAATAAAATAACTTTTTAATGCTGTTTTCTACCATTTGAAGTTTATTTTTTATACTAATAAATCTATGATTATGTTCTTGCCTCTCTTCACTTTCTGCTTCTTTTTATTTGTTGATCACTTCTCCATAGCTTTGTTATAATATGTGCTATATAAATAATGAATTCTTCTTCTTATTATTATTATTATTAGGGCTGCTCATTAAAACTGATTTCCAAGTAATTTTATCTCAATAGATTAATCATTTAATCTATAAAATATCAGAAAAATGAGAAGTTAACATCACAATTTCCCCGAATGGCGACGTCTTCAACTGCTTTATTTGTGTGGCCAACAGTCTAAAATCCAATGATATTTAATTTACGATTATGTAGATTCTCATATTTGAGAGGCTAAAACCTGAGAATGTTTTGAGTTTTTGCTTGAGTTTAAATTATTAATTGACAATAAAAATGGTTGCCAATTGATCTGATTTCTATCGACTGATTCTTTAAGCCCTAACTGTTAGTATGATGCCAAAAGAAATGAGAGAGCGGCTGACTGCTGAATGTTTCTGTAACTCAGCACTGTTTTTATAGGATCATATGTGATCAAATATAATTTGTTTCCTGTGGCTGTTATTAAATGTGACTAACAATGCTACAAACACTAAGCAGAGGTAAAATGCAGATGCACGATGTTTCAGCTGACTTTTCAACTGCACAAAATATTCATTGTTCATTTCTTGTGTTTTGCAGCTCAGGTAGTTTATATTGTGTTTGCACATTGAAGTAGAAATGCTTGCCTTCTGTAGGTTGAGGTGATGGGAAACTAACAGTCAGCTAAACACGTTCACTCATGCTTTGCTAACCTTAAGGGGTTTCTGTTGCTGCAGACTCTATGGGCCATGCATACTGGTACATAGTTTGTGTTGGAGAGGCTCTTTTTACACAAGACTGACTGTTAATATGAATGTTGCTAGTGTGTTTTAATGGGTTACACCGACCGCCAGTGACAGACTTGATGCCCACATAATAAGCAGTGAATTGTACCTTTAAATTGCTCTGATCTGATTTAAGAGCAATGTCCGAGAAGAGGAAGTCTCCTTCACTGCCGCCTTTGTTGTGTAAATCATCTGTCCATGTCACGAGTGACACAGGCCAGGACCACCGGAGACAAACAGCATGTGCATCAGCCACATGTATCACATGTAAAATGCTGGCTGACACACAAAGACACCCCATCTGTCCTATCTGTTAGGTGACTAAAGCTTAAGAGAAAGGTGGTGTTATCTGTGTCTATGAGGTCTCTAGGTTCAGTGGTCCCTCGTCTTGATTCTGCTTGCAGAAGCCTCTGAAGCCTTTCCCACTGATTGTCTTGATCTTATTAAAAGGCTAATGGTGTTAAAGACACGGAAACATGCAGATTATTTATGCTGGGTGCACGAGAACCCAGAGGTGCTTACGGTGCAGAGGAATGGATTTTAAAAGGGGGGCATGTTTGGATCATGTACAATGCATGAATGTGGGCTACGCTTGAATCCTGTTAAACCTTGACCTCTTTTTAAAGTGTCTCAAGGTGTCAACAAGAAGAAGAATGCACTGCTTGTCTTAATATCAGGAGTCTGTAGTGAATTATCAGGTTTGCATCCACAACTACATGTGTTCAGTCTCAGTGTGATGGCACATTTTTCATATTTGATTTTAACTGTTAAATGCTTATAGATGACAATAAAATAACAAAATGTCAGTTTTGTATCTTTTTTTTATGACAACTGCTGCCCTTTTTTTCTCAAATACATTGAAATATATAATCAAAAACTGTTTAATCTGGTGTTTTATTTTCTCACTAAAATCATAATGTGTGATCAGAATCAGAATCAGAATCAGAATCCGAATCCGGTTTATTGCCAAGTAAGTATTCACATACAAGGAATTTGTTTTGGTGCGTGGGTGCCAACAAGAGCAATATATACAGAAAAATAAAAAAGATTAAATAAAACCAAAATAGAAAATATACAATAATAATAGAAGAAGAAGAAGAGCTGTTTGAAGCTGTTTCAGGCCTTTATGTGAAATAAAAGATACCATTTTCCCGTAATGATGTGGGCGGTGCAGCTCTTTTTCCATTTGCTGCTGTGAGTGAGATTATTGCCCCCTCCTCTCTCTCCCTGTGGTTAAATAGCAACGCGCGCTGCTTCTCGGGGTAGACAGCCCACTTTACATAGTGGATGTTATTCAGATAATCCACCTGTAAGACCTACATAAAAAGGCGTGTAACCCAACGGCACCTTAACATGTACTCAAACAAAAACGAAGGACCACGTAGAGGAAGATCCTTTGACTCCATGAATATTGGCTTTGAAGAAAAACAGCTGAACAATGAGGTAAGACCTTCCTCGGTAAAAAGATAAAAGAAAAATGTGTCTTTATAAGGGCATTTTTCCTCTAATAAGAGCCCCGACGAGGCAATAAAACCAAGAAGGTGAAGAGGTTTTGTTGTATTTGATATTTTAAGACTTACTTTTTTGACAGTGGTGGGGAGATCGACACGGGTCGTGTTAATGAATAAGCTTTCACTTTGTCGTCAGCGCAGATTAATTTAAGCCGTTTCGTTATAGTGGAATTTACGTCAAAGCGTTAAGAGGGTTAAGGTGGGATGTCTCCGAGTTTTATGTCATAAAAGACGCGTTATTGCTCAATCTGTGCCTCATTCAATGATTTTAGAAAGACGAGAGACAAAAGACAAAGCCTGCTGTGTCTGTGATGTCTCCGTTTGGGCACGTGATGGGGACACTGACAGGAGACTACAACTGTGTTGGATGTAGAAGTGATTCCATTAATATGATATCAATTCAGATATTCTTTGGCAATAGTTCAGCAATTTATCCTTGCATGGCGTCAGATGCGTGTCTTTTCATTTTCAAGGTTGCAAAATGCTTAGTAATAAAGCAGACAAACGTCCAAAATACACCAAATAATCATGTTATTGAACAAGTCGAAGACTAAATGTGCTCTAAACTGTCACCACATTTCTGTAGCTTAAGCGGACAATCCGATTGTGTCTGTGACCTTCACCTGACACTTTTTGTCTTTTTATGTCAAGACAAGGTTTTTTTAATGCATTTTAGGCCTATTCTGACCAACACTAATGCTACACAAATGCACGTTTATTTCTAAAAGTGAATAATGTGAAGCGACAATCTTCTGTCTCTCACAGTGAGGAAAGAACTTCAAAAAATCGAAAGTTTACATGTTGTGTAAAAATATATAAAAAGCAGTGTACGTGTTACATTAAGAAAGCTGACGTTAAGAAAGGCATATTAATTATTTGATGAGGGACACGTGTGCGTAAAGTCCTCTCACTTTGCAGGCTAAAGCCTGTGCGCTGCAGTGATTAAACGCTGCCTAATGTCCGGTAAGATCTCAGCATGCAAGGAGCTAATAATAGGCTTCCCAGTCGCCTAAATGAGATTGCAGTAAGGCGATTCTTTGAGACAGAGACAAGTTCATCTTCGTTAAACCGAGACGCAGAGTTGACCCCGGGGAGCGTCCTGATCCACTACACTAATGCTTTCAGGGATACTACCGACAAGGGTCCACCGAAAACTGTTCTTCCGCGTTGTCTACGCAATGCTTGAAGGGCGAAATATGGTAGGAAGCGACTAAACCGCATTTAACTTTTTCTTGTGACCGTCCCGCTCCGTTAATCTCCGCCCACAACCCAGTTGTATCCGTTTGACTGTGCAGATGTTATATTTCGAAAGCAAAGTAGAGCCTAACGTAGTTTGCGCGTGGCAGGAATAAAGTATTGCGTCTAAATCGCATGTATGCTACACGAGAAGTGGACGGGAAGATGTTGCAGTGAGTCAATGCAGATTAGTTTCCCCGTGCTGTCGGTGCTTCTAAAACCTGATGCGGGATTACATTAATTTCCCCCTGGCGTGTGAGTCAACGTGAGAGCGCTGTCCGAGGTGCTGAAACGGACAGGAGGGGCCTGTTGTCACTAATCCCAGCCCTGTCTCTACGTGTACCTCGTGCATCTGCGTGATTATTCCTTTTTTTTACGACAGTTTTGCGATGAAACAAACCCACGTGTCTTTTTTTCGGGGTGAAAGAAGTGTTTGGCTACTTATGCAGCAAAGGCTGTCAGTTCTCTCTTTTTTTTCTTTCTTTGGATGAGATGCTCTTAAGTGATTAGAAGTTGTGCGTTCACGTCATTACCAGCCCTGGGATATGGTTCAATCATGGGGGAGATGCATTGTGTGTGTTTTCATTCTACTTTTATATTAGTGTAAAAACAGCACTTTCTAAAGTCAGTTTATTTCTCTGTTTGCAGTTAGCTCTTTACTTTTAGGGTCCAATACTAACAAGAAAGGTGCAATTTCCATACATTTCTTAAAACTTGAATATCTCCTCACGTGACCATCAGAGGACACTGTTGGTTGTTGAATTATGAATGAATTATAATGAAATATCTTGCCTTACACAAATTTAAATAACTATATCTATCTTTCATTACCGTTTTCAGATAAACAAATCGACCTTCACAAAAATTGAAGAAAACACTGAAAAGAAGAATTCATCAGAGAAAGGGAGAGCCACAATCATCTTTTCCCTCAAGAATGAAGTGGGAGGACTGGTGAAGGCACTCAAACTCTTCCAAGTACGTACAACTTTATTATACTGAAGGTTATTGTTTTGAATTTGGCATCTACAGTATAGAATACATTTCTTTTTATTGTATATCCATTATATGTCTGCCGGTAACTTATTCAGAATCAGAATCAGAATACTTTATTGATCCCAGAAGGGAAATTGCTTTTTGATACAGTTGCACTGCTCAATAAAGAAAAGAATAATACACAGTAGAATGTAGAGGGTCCAAATATGGTTGGACCAGGGGCCGGAGCTTATTCATTTATATTTATTTAGCTTATTCATTTATCATACTGACAATAAAGCAAATGTAGGTAACTTAAAACTGATTCTCAATGTTTCTTTCAGGAAAACCATGTCAACCTTGTACACATAGAGTCCAGAAAATCCAAAAGACGCAACTCTGAGTTTGAAATCTTTGTGGACTGCGACAGCGACCACGAACAACTGAATGAAATCATCCACCTGCTTCGAAAGTATGTGAACGTGGTGGATATGGAGCCTCCAGATAACTCCTGTCTACAAGAGGAAGGTAAATGAAATTTGGCAGATACTCTATATACTATACATATACTATATATATCTATACTCAGTATAATATATTAGACTGCGTTGACAGTTAATAACTAACATTTGTCTTCTCTCTTCTCAGATATGTGCAACGTACCTTGGTTCCCAAAGAAGATTTCAGACTTGGACAAGTGTGCTAACCGTGTCCTGATGTATGGCTCTGACTTGGATGCAGATCATCCGGTACGTACGCCCTAATCAGCCTACTGGTTGATTAAAAAAAGTACAAAGTCATTAAATATGAATGGTTCTGATATGCCTCTATGTTCCTCTCCATCAGGGTTTCAAGGACAATGTCTACAGGAAAAGGCGAAAGTACTTTGCTGATCTTGCCATGGCTTACAAACAGTAAGATGTTGTTGTACATTTTCAAGGTTATTTAACCTTTTATCTGTTTTTACTTGAATTTTACTTAACTTACTTAAATTAAACGTAAATTATTCCTCTTTCGTTCCAGTGGGGATCCCATTCCTCGTATTGAGTTCACGGAGGAGGAAGTGAAGACTTGGGGAGTTGTGTACAGGGAGCTCAACAAGTTGTACCCCACCCACGCCTGCCGGGAATACTTGAAGAACCTGCCACTGCTGTCCAAATACTGTGAGTTTCGGGAGGACAACATCCCTCAGCTGGAAGATGTCTCGCGCTTCCTCAGGGGTAGGTTTAAATTTCCTTTTATTTGTACAAAAACTGGAAATGTTTCCGCTTTTTCAGCCACTCACTCATCTGTGTTTAAAACATCTTATCTTCTCAGAACGTACTGGATTTACCATCAGGCCTGTGGCAGGCTATCTGTCCCCACGTGACTTCCTCGCTGGTTTGGCTTTCCGTGTTTTTCACTGCACCCAGTATGTGCGGCACAGCTCCGAACCCTTATACACCCCAGAGCCGTGAGTAAAGTACAGTACTATATTTAGAAACGGGATGTCAGTGTTCACACAAAGCTCTTGGTCCTAATATTCTGTAATCTTTTGTTATTAAGGGACACATGCCATGAGCTGCTGGGTCATGTCCCGCTGCTGGCAGAGCCCAGCTTCGCACAGTTTTCTCAGGAGATTGGTCTTGCTTCACTCGGGGCCTCCGATGATTCAGTTCAGAAACTGGCCACAGTGAGTGACAACTAGCACATTTGATCACATCGAATTCAAAAAAGATATCCTCAAACTTAAAATCTAGAGCAATTGTCATAATTGTTTCTGTTTTATCGACTCCGACAGTGCTATTTCTTTACGGTGGAGTTTGGCCTATGCAAACAAGAAGGGCAGCTGCGAGCATATGGAGCAGGACTGCTGTCATCTATCAGTGAGCTTAAGGTAAAAACATTTCAACACGCCCATACTTTAAACATGTTAAAATTCTTTCTATCTGCTCATCATCCAATATTTATTGAAAAGTGCCTGGACTGCTGTGTATTACCTATACTTTTCAGTATTCACTATATAGGTTTGGGTATTTTTGGACATTTTAATTCTAAAGAGTCCCTTAGAATGTTGCATGTTTAAGATACTAGATAGAATACTACATCATTTCTCTGATAGAACCACAGCAAAAGACAGATTCATTTACGCTATGTTTCTCTCTTACAGCATGCGCTCTCAGGCAATGCAAGGATAATGCCATTTGACCCCAAAGTTACATCCAAACAAGAATGCATCATCACAACATTTCAGGACGTCTACTTTGTGTCAGACAGCTTTGAGGAAGCCAAAGTCAAGATGAGGTGAGCTCGGATGCAGTGATTTAGCATAAGATATTCATAATTATAGATCTAACATGGATAAATACAAATGATAAACAAACTGCACTGTTGTTTGATATATAATTAAATATCCATTACACATTATTCAATTATGACATTATGTTGATTTCAGGGAGTTTGCCAAGACCATCAAGCGTCCCTTCACAGTCCGATACAACCCTTACACCCAGAGCGTGGATGTGCTTAAAGACACTCCGAGCATCAACAGCGTGGTGGAGGAGCTTCGACACGAGCTCGACATTGTCGGTGACGCCCTCTGCCGGCTGAACAAGCAGCTGGGTGTCTGACTGCCCACACTCCAGCTCAAGTTATCCACTGCCCATCAACACTTTCTGTGTCATCCCCGAGCACCGCTGTAGAGATGCTGCTTGTGTATCGCCCTTCGTCAGTACAATGAATGTGAATGTGCATTGCTTTTGGCAAAACGCTGTGTTGTCCCCACTGTATGTTATAGGGCGTATACAATTTACAGAAGCACCTTTGGTTTGTTTAGCCACTGATGTCAGTAAATTGCACAAACCCAAAGAGCTGCTTAAGCTGAGACACTATTTTGCTTCAGTTAGCTTAATTGTCTTCTGTTATGCGCTTTTATGGTACTTTTGTACCTTTTTAAAACATCCCCAGCTGTTAAAAACAGATGTGGTTTCCTCCTCCTATTGTTGACTCTGCTGTTGTACATTATCATGTGAATTTTTTTGTATTTCATTCTGTTCTTCTTCTTCTTCTTCACATTTAATCTTCCTGACTTCAGTAATATGTATAAAATGTACCTTCTTTGTATTCTTTTGGTGTATGTGTCATGTTCCTTTTTGTGTACTGTTGAGGGAAATTCTGGAGGTGAAAACTGGTGTTGTTAAGAATGTTTTCATGACTGATTACGATAGATTTGGCCCGGGTACCCTGACCTGTTTTATTTTACAGTGATGATTTTGAATGCCTCCTCTTGAAGTGAATACAACTGTAGTACTCCTGAAATCAAAACATTATTTTTCTACTGTAAAGAAATATAGGCATTATGAGTAGGCTATGTATCAAACTATTGAAAACAAACAAAAATAAAATGTTCATTGTGTCTTCACAGTGTGTCAAATGGCTTGTTACCTGTTGACTAACGTTTTGATGCCCTCATGGTGGAAATTCAGTTATGAATACTGAATGATCACGAAAATGCTTATGGTGATCATGGAGATATGGAGTGATGACAGCGGCGACTGTGAAAGTGACAATAATAGCTATATACAGGTTGGAGTTTGTGAAATCTGAGTTAAATGTTGTAAGAATAGTATCCCTTTGACCTGAGGGCTGTGGTGGCAAAATTTCTCTCTATTACATTTCTTATGATTTAATATGCTTTGCTTTAATAACTGTACATGAATGTCTGCTCATGTTTACTCTTTTGCACTTAGATAATTTCTGTCAATGTCATCTCTGTCGTAGCAGACAGCCTCGGGTTGATTAGAAACTGGAGTCAACTTGTTTTGGAAGCTAAGAGCAGTCTGACCTGTGTTCTTATCCCAGGGTG
>JAVQJD010024761.1:0-14105 GCA_036023655.1 Nannoperca australis | reverse complement strand
TTTGCAAATTTATTAAAAAAGAAAAACTGAAATATC
This sequence comes from Nannoperca australis, assembly GCA_036023655.1. Taxonomy (NCBI): domain Eukaryota; kingdom Metazoa; phylum Chordata; class Actinopteri; order Centrarchiformes; family Percichthyidae; genus Nannoperca; species Nannoperca australis. Next base: position 14,069 of record JAVQJD010024761.1, on the reverse strand, counting down.
ACAATAAAACAAAGAGTGAAAAATTTAAACGGGTCTGAATACTTTCCGTACCCACTGTAGATATGTTTTCAGAATGAGCTTGGTTTATTGGTTATTGGCCTGGTATGTGTTCACATACAAGAAATTTGCTCAACAAGGTAAACACAAACATCAAACTGCTGTGTACAGATAAACATTTATAAAAAATAATATACATAGACAACAGCAGCAACAACATTTGTAGACAGTATGACAATAGTGCAAAGGGTGGTGAAATAAATTTTAATATACATTTGATGAATATAAAGGGTGCTTTATATACATGAGGTAGGTGAATTTGACATTATTTACAGTATGCACAGAATGTGTAGATTTGTGACAGGGATTGTTCTGGTGTCAAAACAATGTTTCTTTATCAAAGAGTACAGAGTTAGTCTGGTAGCTTACTTTCTAAGTAATCAATGTAATTAATCAATCAGAATCAGAATACTTTATTGATCCCTGAAGGCTTTTTGTACAGTTGCACTGCTTGATAATGTTTTTAAAGATAGAATTACACCCCATAATTAATTAATTAATTCCCCATTGAGTGGAAATAATATACAATATTCTGCCTGCAGGATACAAAATAGGGTAACTACGTTTTGAAGCCGCCAGGACTATTTACTTTACTGAAAAGAATGAATACAGCAGTGCATTATTGCCAAGTCATGTCTGAACCGTGGCACTGTATTATATGCTTCAGTGAGACTGCACAGCTGACATCAGTGCCCTCACTGCTGTTCATTAAACCGGACATGCGCGATGAGTGATTATGGTCTGCAAGCAGGAATGTTGCCATGTCAACACAATCACCTCCTTAGTGACCTTTGCTCTCGTTACGACACGCCCTGAGTGCTGCTTCTCCCCGCTGCATGTGTGTAGGTTGTGAACTCTGGCCCTGGCAAACATTAAAGGACAAGCCCAGTCTGCTGCTATCGTATGTCCATGGGCCGTGAAAAGAGAGGACTCGGAGAGGTGGGGGTGGGGGTGGGTTGAGAATACTTTGGCAGAGGGGTTTAGTTTCTTTAAAAAGAGTATTAGTTTAGTTGCCTCTGGCCAGATAATCCAGTGTGTCCATTGTGTCAATGGTCTTCAGCCGATCTGCTGGTTGCTTCATTGGAGTTTGGCAACAGAATGGAGCTTCCCCAGCTGGAACACATGAAGCTCCGCAGGTGGGACAGCGCAGGTGAGATCACAGATGAACTGCCTCTGCAGAGGGCATGCCAAAACAATACACAGAAGAAACCTTGCAGAAGGGTTTTTATTAATATGTGACACATACAGACCATAGTATGAATATGAGTGCAACAAAGAGTAAAAATAGACTCCATGTACCACGTATTGCTTTGCTTTATGCAGCAATGAAGTAACTTTCTTGTTGAGTGAAGCAAGTGCAGAAGTAGAAGGTAAATAAAAACAACAAGATATAAACAGGGCATTGGGAAAGTTTCCTGCTATTTGTTGGACTTAATTGTTACTTTTCTATATTCCTCTCACTTGTTTACAGGTAATAAATGCTTTGCCAGACACGCTCACATGCACAAGTGATAAGGATGTAAAGTAAGTACCCCAAACTAGTCCTGCAACTCGTCTTAAACAAGTTAATGCATATTGAGACTTGTTTCTGTAAGCTGATCACCAGAGAAAGATGAGACATACAGTCACCTCTGAGGGTCGTATATGTACGAGAGAGGGGTGATGGTGGGAGGAAGAGTCCCAGCTCCAATCCCTAATGACTGTTTTGTTGTTTGGGAGGACGTGCTGGACTCCTGCCAGGGCAAACTCCCACTAGAACAGCACGTCGAGCTTATCCCAAAACAAGAAACACTGGCCAATAGTGACTATCATTGCCCTGCTAAAGAATGCCCAAGAGTAACTGCCTGTTAACTGCACAGTAAATGATGTTCCCTGTTAGAAAAAATATAATTGATAATAATTAGTGAGCTTTAGTTGTCTACACACTAAAAAGAACTAATGTGTAGAATGAGTAATAAGACTTTTGTGCATTTGCTGCTAATGCTTCTGTACTTTTACTTTAGTAAAAATTTGCATGCAATAGTTTTACTTGCAATTAAGAATATTTATATTGAGGTATTGCCACGCTTGCCAAAGTGAAGGATCTGAATATTTCCTCCACACTGCATATGTGTATGTGATTGTAATGTATTAAATACACAAATGAAGTTCATTTTAACTGTAGTTATAACAATTAATTGAATTATTATGCCCAAGTTAACTCCCTCTGCTAATATCCAACATTTATGAATGGCAGCTGAATTCAGAGAAGCCCAGTTCCCACATATACACATCTCAATATGGCAGTCTGAGAAATGGCATGTTTACTAACCCATAACAACACATGAGACTGTCACTTCCTGTACAGCAGAGGTTTTCAAAGGCTCCCTGTGATGGTTGGCCAAGAAGCCTGGCACATGAAAAAGGATTCGCAAAATAGATGGCCAACAAAACCCTAACAAAAATAAACTACTTTCTCAGTATAGGAAAGTACAAAAGAAATATTTCAAGACAAAACTGCACTTTGGCTATGCCACTCAAGGGCCAAAGGCAGAAGCTGCCGTCGGTAGTTGTGTGTTTCTCAGTGCGTATCCAGTTAACAGACCTCCCCAGTGCTCGAGCCTTTAGGTAAGTGGGCCCTACACACCTCTAGGATATTCTGTATGGTTTCCTTTTGATAACTTATGTCATATGTTTTCACTTCCAATCACCAAGCCTCACCATAAACAGTTTGGAGCCCCCCTGAGGAGGCCTGCCTCCCACTTGGCAAACCTCTGCTCTAGGGTGTCATAGATTTAAGGTTAAGATTGGAACTGCCCTCTATTGGAAAGCAAGGAGAACCGCACTCTACACTGATTTAAACGACATGACTTTGTTGCTCTTACTCTGACTGAGAAACCATCTGTGTCACCACCACACATGAGAGGATTTGGAAGCCTCTCTCTCTGCTGTCTGACATCACAGAGATTTAAGCAGCTCCCCTCAGGCCTTTTAAATCATGAAGCAGACGGAGAGGCAGACAAGCAGCGTGGCCTCCGGTCCTCCCCCTCCTGCCTACCAACTACTTCTTCTTAGCAACAGTCAGCTGACCTGCAGTAGGTAGTGTTCAGCGAAGCACACACATGCACACAGAACGCAGAGCTGTTGAGCCGCAGTCGCGCACCCTCTCTCCTCCACCTGCCACTCAGTTCTCATGGCTCTCACCATCAACACATCTACAGAGCAGAAAAAACTCACACAGACTCCTCTGCTCAAGATCTGGGTGCCATGGATGGGCTGCAACTTGAACCGCAGGAGAGGATGTAAGTGCAGTGAAAACCCTGCTCAGCTTGGATAGAAGACACATGACCTATTCTTTCTTGTTGTAGCCCAACTTTAACTCAGTTCTTGTTTCAGCAGATTAAGCTAGTGTTTGCTTTATCACTTCCAGCAGTTGTAGGCGTGCTTTATGCTGCCTGTCCTGTCCTCCTGTTGCTTCAGGACTGAGCTCAGACGGGGGATGCAGGTAGGCAGGCAGCAGTCTGAGAGACAGAGGGGTCAGCCATGGGATGACAGCCAGGCTGGACCAAGCCAGGTCTGTGTTGGCTATCTGTTCAGTGTCTGACGTGATCCTTTGAGCATTTTGTTGACACAGCATACTCCATTCATAATCGAATCGTCTGGTGGCTGACACTTTTCCCGTCCCTGTTTAGACAGACACAGGCCATCCGGGGTATTTTAGGGGGTACAACTAATGAGCAAGCGACCCTGCAGTCTGCCTTATAATTGTTTTGAACCCTGAGACAGACAAGCATGTAACAACTGGCTCATGACTGGGTAAGAAACACAAATGCTTTAAAATGATGTTCAAAATGTTTTATTGTAGCAAGCAAGGAATGCTGATTTATCTCAGAAGTAATTCAAACGAAGACAATTTAATTATACCATGGTGTATCAATTGTCTTAAGTTTTCTTTTCTTCACTGTAGCTTTGTTAAATAATTGTGAGAAATGACACAGTTTGAACCAAAGCCTTTGGATTTGTCCAGTACAAATAATGGTGTTGCAATGGGAACGTCTAGCTGATCTGTAACCATCTGTGGGGAAGAGACTGACATTTTAACACACTTGGAGATTAGGAGTGTTGTTCTTGTTCTTGTTCTTGTTCTTGTTCTTGTTCTTGTTCTTGCCATATGGCGCAGTACAGTGCGCTGCTCTGGTTGTTTCTAAGATGTGACTACCTGATGAAGAGAAGCATCTGGTTTATAAAAGTTGTTCTTCACTTGTTTAAGGGTGTGTTTGACTTTTTGCAGATGATTATTTCCTTGTTTTAATTTCATTGCCGGTTTATATTATTTTTTAGTGATTGATTGGACAGTTTTCTGTGTCAAGACGTGCAGCCAAAGACAGGCAGATAAGCCGTGTGACTCTCTACACTACAGTTTGCAGACATTTGAGCTGCACCTGAGCTCTTTTTCTCTCTCTTAGTGAAGATTACCTTGGCAGCGACACACACAACACATGTTCAGCAGAACAGTGCCTCAGAGAGTTGTGCGTGACTCTGGATTGCATTTAACCATTAGTGCAGGAGGCTAATGCCCATCTGCTGAATGATGTGTCACATTTGCAACCACAATGCATACGTTTCCACATCAGCAGCATTCAGTAACTATGGCTTTAGGATGTGTGTTTTGTCTTTATTTCAGCCTCGGTGCCTCAGTTCTGTAACTCCCCTACAATGATTGTGATGGTGGGATTGCCAGCCAGAGGAAAGACGTACATCTCCAAGAAGCTCACTCGCTACCTGAACTGGATCGGAGTGCCTACAAAAAGTCAGTTTTTAAAGTGAATCATTGAGTCCTGGTCATATAAATGTATGTTTTGTTTTTGTTTTTGCCTTGAAAAGGCATCTATATTTTTTTACCTCTCTGTTTACTTCATACAACCAGTGTTTAACGTGGGCCAGTACCGCAGGGAGGCTGTCAAGATCTATAAGAACTTTGAGTTCTTTAAACCTGACAATGAGGAGGCCATGAGGATCCGCAAGTAAGAAGGATGATGAATGTCAAAACAATTAAACCAAATATTTGAAATTAGTCACCTTATGCTAGAAGGTATAATGAGTAATAGTCATTTGAGATTTGTGATTTGCCACTTTCATAATTTACTCGTACTGTTTTTTTTTTCTCCTTTGCCAATATTGTAACTTCTCTCTCAGGGCCTGTGCAGCAGCTGCACTCAAAGACGTCGCTGCCTACTTCACAAAGGAACACGGACAAGTAGCTGTGAGTAAGAGGACAACTGAAACTGTCCCTCTAATCACAATAAAACACACATGATAAATAATTTATTTATTGTTTGTGTGTGTGTGTGTTTTATTAATCACTTCCTCAGTCAGGTCTCACTGAGATTAAATGGACACAGTCATAGAGAGTACCACTCGGCCTGTGAAAACAGCAGTAAAATGTCTTCTATGGCTCTGGAGGAGTAATGTCATCAGGGTTATCACAGTTTGAACTATGAATTTATAACAAAAAGGCCTCGCAAAGGGCACTATCAAGTTGTATAATGGGATGTGTAGGATCCAGTGTTTTTGGAACTCAACCTTTTCTGGATTGTGACAATAATTTTTTTAACTTAGTCTCTGACAAGTTTATTAATTTCTGCACTATCCCTTTAAGGATGAGATTAAGATCATTTTGGAGATGAGCATCTTTCTGGCTTAGTCACAAAGATATACTGTATACTGTATACATATATTATCATGTACCTGAACATTTTTATGGTTAAAAGAGACGTAAATAAATATACAACTTTTATTAAAAAATATAACTTGGGACCTCTTTGCAGTCACATATCCCAGCTTCAACTGGGGACACATGCTTAAAAAATATTTGTTTGCATTATTATAATGTGCAGAGAAGATAATTAGCAAGTGAAGCAAGAAATTATAAAAATATGGGTTTGAATGTCTGTTGTCTTTACCCTTTATCTTAAAAAAAAAAAGACATGTTTAAGACTTATCTGTGCATTTTAATTGTTCATTTAAAAAGTAAATTTTGATTGTTAACAATCATTATGATGAGTACTCTATGCACCTTATTTGTTAATATTATGAGGATATACTGATAACACCTGTGTCCTGTCCCACCCAGGTATTTGATGCTACCAACACCACCAGGGAGAGGAGGGCAGTCATTATTAGTTTTGCGAAGGAGAGGGGCTACAAAGTGAGTACATGTGTGAAAGTTGGAGATTTGGGGAAATATTCTCATTTGCTTTCTTGCCAAGAATTAGTTGAGAAGGTTGATACCATTCTCATATCTGTCTGTTCAATGTGAAGCTAGAGCCAGCAGCGGTTAGCTTAGCTTAGCTTAGCACAAAGTCTGGAAACAGCTACTGTGGCTCTGTCCAAAGGTAACCATCCCCTCTAATGCTCACTAAAACATTCTATCACATTGGTTTTAGCCACACAAAAACAAGTGTTGCTAGTGTAAATTTTACATGTTGTAATTTCAGGAGCAGTTATGTATGTGCAGGACTACAGACTGTTGGGTCTTTGTAGATATAAGAGTTGGTCTCGACCTGCTCGCTGCAAAAAAGTGCCCTGAGATAACTTTGTTATGATTTGGCGCTATATACATTTTTTTTTTTATAAATGTAATTGAATTGAGTATTTCTTGGCCAGATGCAGTGAAAATCTCCACTGGTTGCCTGGCAACCTCAGAGTGAGAAGAAAACTCTAGAATCCAGATTTGTTACCTTTGGACAGAACCAGCCAGCTGTTTCCCATTTGCTTCCTTTAGGCTACGCTAGCTAATCTAACCATCTTTTAGCTTCAGCTTCATATTCAACAAACAGACATGAGAGAAAGAAAGAAAGAAAGAGAGAGAAAAAGCTTATTTTTAAAAGTGTGAAACTGTTGTTAAGATTAAAAACAAACACCTTATTAAAAGTATTTCACAGCCATTTAATAAATCAAACTTTTGAATGACTTCTTGTATGCAGGTGTTCTTTGTGGAATCAATCTGTGATGACCCAGAAATTATTGCAGAGAATATTAAGGTGAGAAGCATCACATCACAACACAATGTAAATGTGTGAAGGGGCTGGGATGTGTTCTTTGTTAAATATAAAAAATGTCTTTCTTTTCTAGCAAGTAAAATTTGGGAGTCCAGATTACGTGGATCGTGACATAGATGAGGCCAAGGAAGACTTCATCCAGCGTATTGAGTGTTACAAGGCCAGCTACATGCCTATAGACGATGAGAAGGACAGGTACCCATCATGCTTTTCTTTGTGTGAGGTTTAAAAGGGAAGTGGATGGTGGATAGCATAGTCTCACAAAATAGACAATTTATAGTTTGTTTGCCCCAATTCTGACTTTGAACAGGAAGCTCTCCTACATTAAGATCTTTGACGTGGGCAGTAGATACCTGGTTAACCGGGTCCAGGACCACATTCAAAGCAGGATAGTCTACTACCTCATGAACATCCATGTCACACCGAGATCCATCTACCTGAGCCGCCACGGGGAGAGTGAACTCAACTTATTAGGTCGCATTGGTGGAGATTCAGGCCTCTCCCCTAGAGGGCAGAAGGTGAGTAGATACAGAAATAGCAAACCGTAAACTTTAAAAACACAATTTTCACATTTTAAAGCAGTAAAAGATTCAATGAAAAAATTGTTTCCAGTATGCCAATGCCTTGGCGGCCTTCATCAAAGGTCAGAATATCAGTGACCTGAAGGTGTGGACGAGCCACATGAAGAGGACCATCCAGACTGCAGAAGCTCTGGGAGTCCAGTATGAACAGTGGAAGGCCCTCAATGAGATAGACGCTGTGAGTTTATAAAGTTTAAAACATAATCCTTCAGACAAAGATGCATATATGGCTAATTATATATTCCTAGATAATGTTTGAGTCTTCATGCTTGAATGCAGTAGAGGTTGTGTATTTTGGGGCTTAGTACATACAAGAGTATTCACACTCCAAATGATTTTGCTTAATGATCATCTGTTCTTTTTATGCGAAAGATGATGTTACTTTTTCTCGCTAAGGGTGTATGTGAGGAGTTGACCTACGAGGAGATTCAGGAGAATTTCCCAGAAGAGTTTGCTCTGAGAGACCAGGACAAGTATCGTTATCGTTACCCCAAGGGTGAGGTAAGTGCTCCCCTAATTTCTTTTACCTTTTATTCAGCCAAGTGTCATTGGATATTTCTATTTATTTCTCTACTCTTTGTGTTGTTTAACTTTTGGCTGTAGCTTCATATGTAACAGATAATGTTGAGAGTGTTATCGAGCTTCTGATCTAACTTTCACCAAGAAAGTGTATTTCCTAAACTTTTGAACTATTCCTTTAAGGGTGCCACCCAAATTTATCCTGACAGACATATTCATCATAAGAGAATCTGAATAAATTCAGGATGATAGCACTGCATAGTACACATGCCTTTGTCAAATGGAGTGAGAAGGTAAGATAGAATGAGTCTGGTGGAATAATTAATGAACTCAGTATTTGATTGTTTTTTGTCCAGTCCTATGAGGACCTTGTCCATCGTCTAGAGCCGGTGATCATGGAGCTGGAAAGACAGGAAAACGTTCTGGTTGTGTGCCATCAAGCTGTAATGCGCTGCCTGCTGGCCTACTTTCTAGACAAACCTGCAGGTACAGCTGCACGGACTGGCTTCTTTTATACTTAACACAATAATATGTTTTGTTGTTTCAATACCTCAAATGCTCTCGGTAATCTTATTTTCCTACCACTGAAGATGAGCTGCCATATTTAAGATGCCCCCTTCACACGGTGCTCAAACTCACACCAATAGCCTATGGTAAGTGCTTGAGTGCATGACATATCAGTTCTCAGGAAATATCTCACTGACAGTCTGACTTTCTCCTCAATTCTAGGGTGTAAAGTTGAGCCATTTTTCCTCAATATCGAAGCAGTCAACACGCACAGAGAGAGGCCGGTGGTAAGTTTCCACAAGCACACATTGGTCATAATAGATACTTAGCTTTGCCAACTATTGGTCTGCGGTACATTACATTCATTTGAGGGTAGACAGCAGTGTTTAGAAAGTATGTATTGATGAAATTAATATGTGTAGCCACCTTCTAAGGCTTGGAAGTGAGACTGTGTACCTTTTGAAAAAGAAGTATCACAATCTTCCTCTTACTAATGAAAAGCTGAATTTATAAGAACAAAGAGAAAATGTAATTCCGAACTTTAAAAACAAAGATGTGTAACTGACATCAGTGAGTAAATGCAGACATTTTGCCACTTGTGCATTTGTGCTACTCTTACACTACATTTTAGCATGTCACAGATTACAACAGAGATGCATATAATGCACAAGGCAAATACATTGTCCTCTTGCCCTGTAATTGCCACTTGTGGCCACAGTGGTCGCTATTCAAGAAATGTCACATATACTGTGTCCCAAATCTTTACTACATGCTAATTCTGTACAGTATGTACTACATACTAATTGTCTGTTTTAGCCATTAGTACACAAAGAAATCTCATATAACGAATTCTATCTAAGAGGAAATGACACAGTATGTGCAACCTTGGAATATAACTGCAAGTTTAACTGAAGTAAAAAGCTAAATGTTGTTCTTAAGAGTAATTACTTTTCGAAGATCTTTCTAGAGCAGTTTAGTGCTGATAGTGTCCATCACCCGCACACTATTTTGTATGGTGTCTGGTGTGAGTGTACTTAATTTAGCCACAGTGTGAATGCACTATATACTAATAATCTGCTTAAAATGATTATGTAATACTAGTGTCACTTTAAATGGACTCTCAGTATTAGTGTATCTGTCGTTGCAGAATGTTGACGTCAACAGAAACCCTGAGGATGCTCTGCTGACCGTTCCTGACCACAAATAAATGCTGTTTTGTGGATGTGTAGCTTGACTAAATATTAGAGATACGCTCCACTTAAAGGTTGATTATGTGAACACAGAAGACAGGCTGGCTTTGAGGTGGGAGAACAGTATGTTAGCCAGCCTGTACATTACATGAAAGTACTACAGAAGCACATGGACTCCCCCTGCAGGGACTGAACAAGGTGTAGCTGATACAGGAGATTCTGTTTCCACCATGTCTGTGAAATATGTATCATCTGACTAGACATACACAGTCAGAAAGTGTCACATTGATTTGTAAACAATGTGACACTTTGTGACTGTGATTTAGATTTTTTTTTAAAGAGAATGCACTGTGTACCGAGGCTGAGAGGGAAACATGTACAAAGATGTAGGGTTGTTTTCATTTGTTGTACAGAGAACATAATGTTTTGTCGATAATCTAATTATAGAGGTAGGACTCAGCAACATGGACAGCACCCAAACAAACAAAACACTGTGTTGTAGATTAGAGCACCTGACTGGGATGTTTGTGATTTAGATAAGACTCCAAACTTTAGGCAGGTTTGAATGAAATAATGTAACTAAAGTGCAGACAATAAATTCACATTACAAATCAGAAACATATTGGTGTTTGCTTGGCAGCTATGTTAACTCTCTCATAGAGAAGCTTAAGGTAAATTAAACAAAGTGACAGCAGTGTACGGTTCCTATCAGCCAATAATGGTTGTTTGTGAAAGAGCTCTCCAGGAAAATGAAAACTCGCATTTTTAGGAGCACTCCTACAGGGAGGAGGAGGGGGTGTTTTGGTAAAGGGGTGTTTTCCCCAGATAGCCAAGCACGGGTTAATAATTCCCCATTTCTTACGCACCTCGGTGGCAGCAGTTCGCGAAATGTCCAGTATGCATGAACACAAGCTGGAAGCTGCTACTTTCTCCAAACCCAGCGGGACTCACGCAACTTTCTGACTGAACGCTTTTTCGCCATCTTTTTCTCTCTCACAACACCTGGCGGAGGGTTAATTCTTATCATCGTTTTGTCATTATCACTAAACTAAACTGAGGTGAGGGAGCCGAAAGACTGCCCCTTGCAGAAAAAAGAACTTAACGTGTAAAATGTGAGGTATGTGCTCAGCGTCCTGCTGTACGACCCCCGCTGACAACGTGAGACCTCCGGGCAACTTACTTCATCTTGGAGCCTATAACCTGACCTATTATGGACATGATGAAAATGCAGCACATTCTAGTTGTCTTCATCTTTTGTGTGCAAGAGGGACTATCAAGGGATTATGAAGCAAACCTCGGAACAAATATTCTTTTACAGGTAGATTTACCTTTTACCTTTTATTTCTTCCAGTTTTGTATCAAAAGTCATTAAGGGTTCAATTCATGCTACTCTCTGAAACACACCAGTCTGTTAAACCAGACTGAATCAAGGCAAGAGGACAGTGTAACCATAATAATACATAGATCTTAGATCATAGATCTAATATTTGGTAGAAGGGTTAATCTGCAAAATGCCTTGAACATTTAAAGGTTCATATTTCCTAGTGAGCTTTTGCAGCTGCAACAGTGTCTCTCTTAGACAGAAAAATTCAATTCAGTTCAGTTCTATTGTATTTATATAGCACATCATATATTCCTATTTCTTATATAAATTATATCATTTAAAAAAAAATCTTTCCCCTATAAAGTTATTTGTTTATGTTAAATTCACAGAAAATGGCCAGGATATGTGGTAATGTATTGACACAGCAATGACTTAAAATTAACATTGGAGACGGAACCCTCACTGGCCCTGTGTACAGTGAAAGCATTTATTTCCAGTGGCACTTCCCCTATATTTATGAATGGCTATGATTCACACTATTTTGACACAAAATCTTGACCCAGCCCCTCAGATTACTTAAAAAAGGAGGCATTTTTGAACAAACTTTGGTACTAATAAATGGTATCATGCACCATATAACAATGTGCCATTGGCCTCCATCTGAAAAGCACTTGTCAAACATGTACTGTCTCTTTTCCAGAGAGGGAAACGTCAAAGCAAACCAACAAAACCAGTGGTAAGTTTGTGCATAAGTTCCTGTCATAAAATCGACAAATATTCATGTTATTATTACTTAACTCATGTTAAACGTTTATTATATCTATGAATGTAATTTGCATGTGATAGCAGAAATATGAAATGAGCTTCTCATACAAAAATAATATATAAAGCTAAATAACAGCGATGTACAGTGTTTTTAGTCTCACCCTCCATTATACACAGAACCAGCTTCACAGACAGGGAGACAACCATCAACACCTCTCGGGGGGAATCATTAATAACTACACTGTGGTTTCCCCTCAGTTTGCTTCTGTGTTAACTGTGAAGCAATCCCCTGAAAACATACAGTAATTCAGTTTTTTATAGCACAAACCACAGCACTCCTAAATACCATTGAGCTGGGAAGGGGGTGGGGGGATCTGATGTGGCTCTCTTCCCCCTGCCTGTCGCCTCGATTTGCAGTAATGTGGCCTGCGCTGACCAGATTGGTCTCAGCAGGCGCCAACATTACCCAAGTAAACAAGGGAAGGACAGAGACACCATGCAGGGAACTGCTTTGTGTTGTTCCGTTGACTCGTCAGAGCGATGCAGGGTGAGTTATGTGTGGAGTTTATGCTTTCTTTTGCAGACACATCAGGGAAGGACAGTGGGTTTAGGTAAGCATCCATGGTTGTCTGTTATAGTCACAGTTTATAAATGTAGCATGCACACCCAGTTATGACCTGCTGGAATGACTCTAGTCCTTTCTGGATCTAAGAAACTTTAATCCAGGTAGCAAAACTGCAAAATCAGCCCCTCAAGACGCCTTTCTTGCATTCAGTGGATCACAATCTATCTCTTCCTAGTGAAACAGTGCTGTGCTCCGATGTGATAAGAATCTCCAATGAATCCCCAACTTCAGTCTTTTTGCCATCCAACCTGTTAAGTGATTTATACATGTATTTGTGATAGCTGAAGGTGACAGACTACCATGTGAGGTGTTCAGTGGTGTCCCGCTATGCTGTAACCACAGTCCAGAGCTCAGTATGGAACCAGCTCCCCATCACCAAGGAGGCTGCCTTTGAGGTGGACCTGCCCTCTTCGGCTTTCATCTCCAACTTCACCATGTAAGTCAGACCCACATTGTCTTGCACTGTCCCTTTATTACATACATTATGCAGCGTTTCCACATCACCACTTAGTGCATTTTTTATTTGTGAGTGTCTTTATATTTCCTTTACTTCTACTCTTCAACATCACTATGAAAGTCTTACTTACTGCGTTTTGGATGATAATGTTATTTTGCAATTAGAGCTCAAGTATCCACAGCTACTGAGTCAAAAGTATTGAAGTTGGCAGGGAAATATTATTTTTTGCTTGCAGATATAATATTTTCCGTCCATATGGTGAGATATTGAAGAAAATAAAAGTATGGTCCTTATTAATGGGCAGAATCCAGAAATAAAACTTCTGAGGAATTATGCAAGGAACAAAATTTCCGGAGATGCATAATTTGATATCTAAGAGGGTCGCTGACCACTCTCCTTAAAAAAATGCTAAATATAATCAAAACAAATAAGTCAACATTGCAGGCCAAACACCAACCCTGGATTTGGGAGCGGAAGCAGGTCAGGAGGAGGGGGAACCTGAGGGCAGATGAATACCAGGCTTTGTAAATGGAAGTCAGAAAGTTAATAGAGAAAATGACAGGAGTTTGCCCAGTCTCCCTTTTTTCTCCCCTGCACAGTTTACTAAGGCAGCCTGCCAGTTTAGATACGTTTTATATACACACACGCTTACACCTACTGGATACTGTATGCGTGCCTACATGGAGGTGGATGTAGACTTAGATTTTTTTAAGTATGTGTGAGTCTGGAACTTGTGCAGCTTTTTATAACCTTCACGTTGCTCTTTCACTTCTGTCTTCCACACACACACGCACTTACATATCTCCACACACACACACACACACACACACACTACACAGTAGTGTGCACATTGCCAAATACCCCCTCAAAAAACTGTGGCAAATGTGTCATGTTAGTTCTCTGGCATTTCTGTGTCTCAAACTAAGAACTCTGTGTTCTGTGTGCAGGTCACTGATGTACAGCCATTCCTGAAGCGGGGGGGGGGGGGGGGGGGGGGGGGGGGG
>JAVQJD010024754.1:0-28223 GCA_036023655.1 Nannoperca australis | reverse complement strand
CTCTCTCTCTCTCTCTCTCTCTCTCTCTCTCTCTCTCTCTCTCTCTCTCTCTCTCTCTCGTTTCTAGTTTAATGGACAGAGAAGTGACTCTACTGGGAGAAATGGACAAAGTGAAAGCAGAGTCCAGTAAGTACTGTATTTTCAAGTATCAAGACTGAACCAAAGCCCTGCTTGTCAAATCCCGCCCGGGAGCTGTTTGTATTCTTCACATAATATGATCACCTGACTCAAGGGTTGGAGAGTCTGACCTAAATCACTTCGGAAAGTAAAGAGATTGTTGTGGAACCGAAAGTCCCAGTTTCTTCAAAACTGCAGAGGCGCTCTCAGGGTCCTTATATACCTAGAGCATGCCACTGTGTGGGGGTGGGGTGGGTGTGTATATGTGTGTGTTTGTAACATGACAGAGCAAGACTGCATATTTGTACAAGTAGGCCATTTTCTCTTATTCTGTCCCCTCAGTGTGTGAGTGTTGTGTGTTTTGGGCCTGGAAAAAAAGTGAATAGTGTCAGGTGTCAAGGGAGACTCAATGCTGTCTTTGTGGAAGGTGTGTGGGGAATTGAGAGGAAACCGAAGAAACTCCAGCATTTCTTCGACATTACAAAAGTCAGGTTTCCTCAAAATGTAGCTTCTACTGATGTGCTACCTGTGCTGCACTTGTGTAAACTGATGGTTTCTTTTTTAAGCTTTCACTTTCCAGCAGGAAAAACATAACTGATAAACATTTCTGAATGTAGATACACAAGAAAGGATGTTCTCTCAGTATTGTTTGGTCAGGTCCAGGATATAAAGATCTTTGTTGATCCTCACTGTGATGCTGTACAGGGTTCGTACAAAGTCTTGAACATTTGTAAAATGCTTAATTGTAACAGTTATGTTTTAAAGGTTAGGAATATGCTTGAATTTGAATATACTCCTTGAAAAATGTTTGGTTTTCAACATAATCTGGTGTTGTGTTTTCTACACAGTCACTCATGTCAACCAGAAATCTTTTAATATTTGAAATGAAACGATCCCGTCATCATATTTCTTTGTTGATTCCTGGAATCTATAGTAACAATTAAAGGCTTCGAGAACATCTTTGGTTAAGGGACCTAGAAAGTCCTTGAATTTAAAAACCTGTGTGAACCCTGACTGTAGGTACTAGTGGTACGAGGTCCTAATGTCTAGGGCCGCAACTAATGATTATTTTAATTATTGATTAATCTGACAAGTACGTAATGAATTGTTTGGTTTATAAAATGTCAGAAAATATAGAAAAAATGCCAATCACAATTTTAAAGTGACGTTTTCACATAGCTTGTTTTTTCCAACCAACAGACCAAAGTCCAGAGATACTCAGTTTTCTATCACAACAGAAAACAAGAAATCCTCACCCTTGATCACCTGGATCTAAGAGTTGTTGCACTCGATGTGTGTAGATTCTGTATTTTGCACCGATGCTCATCATACAAGAATGCATTGTTATAGAAGAAGCAGAGACTTCTTTAGCTTTTCCTCTAGTACACCAGCAGACAGCACACGTATTGAGTTTTGAGTAGACATTTAACCCTGTTCTTAAAGTAATTGAATAGATTCTTAATGTAGATTTAAATGCTTCTTTGTTTGAAATTCACACCAAATGTCTTGAAATTCTCAGTTTAAACATGTAGAGAAATGTGTTTAGTGCGTAATGACGCTTGTGTAAGTGACTTCTGTGCCTCTGCATTAGCACTTACACTGTATCTTGATTTGAAAATGGCTTTATCTTTGACCTTTGTTTACCTTTTTAGATGCCGAGTCAGCTGCACTTTGTACGACAGCTGATGTGTCGCAGGAAAATGAAACTTACTGGGAGTGCAGGCAATAATAGAAAAGAGATTATTCGTAGGTCTACAGAAAATTATGATAAAACAATAATCGGCTGCTATTTTGATATTCAGTTAATCATTTAAGTCAAATTTCAAGCATAATACAAACATATTCTCTAATTACTGCTTCTCAATTATGAGGATTGGCTTTCATTGTTGTATGTGATAGTAAACTGTATCTTTGGGTTGGACAAGAGAAGACATTTGATGGCACCACCTCTGGTTTTGTTTATTTCGTTAAAAAGACACCATTCAGAAACCTGTTTCATATATCCATTAAAGAAAGATTTTTTTTGTGTTTCAGTGTTGATTTTGGATGCCCGGCAGAAGAGAGCAGAGGAGCTCAGACGGCTGTCAGACCAGTCGGCATCCATGTCTGAGGAGCAGTTGACTGAACTGCGTGCAGACATCAAGGTGCTGTAACAATACTGCTGCTCCAGTTTGGCCTCGTCTGTGTCCTTCTCTCAGTGTTTGACTTTGAACACAGCTGACTAAATGTGAAGTCAGTGTTAATCGTTGAGCCACAATTCCAAAAGCCAATGAAAAAGCTAATTTGTAGTGGACTGTCGTCTTTTTCCGAGGTGAAACACTTGCAAGCAGAAATAATAATTGAAAGAAAACCGCAAATTTAAAATACATTTACCTGCTGCATTTTGGAGCATGCTGGTCATTAATATAATTGGTTGTCTCCTTTTTTCCTGCAGCACTTTGTGAGTGAGCGTAAATATGATGAGGACCTTGGGAAAGCTGTAAGATTTACATTTGATCTTGAACCGCTGAAGACGAGCATCATAGGGTTTGGATCAGGTACCGGTTCATCTGTTTTTATCTACCTTTTTTATTTGTGTTCAAGTGAAAAACTCTGAAAATACTCCCCTTCCCCATTGTATTGATCCTGAATGATACAAAACAGCATTTCCACTGTTGAAGTTCAGCATTTTATGAGGTCGTAGCTGAAATGTCATTGTCAGTGTCATTGTCAATGTCATAGTTTGTCAACAGACTGGAAGTACAGTAACAGCTAATAAGCTCATTGATAATGATATATCAAAACAAGGCCAAAATGTGTGCCACTATAGATGACCTAGAGAGGAAGCAGACAGCTAAAAATACCAAAACACTTTGAGTTATGTTCAATAAAACAAGTTTGGTTTTTTTTAAACAAAATTGCTCAATCTTTTCGAATGCCACCGTGTAGGTTTGGTTAGATACAGAATGGTCGGTGCTGAAAAATAACAAGCTTCAAAAGCCACCATAAGACAATAGTTCTTGATTGACGACCAAAGATTTCACCACGTTTATCTTAAGATTGTGTGATTTTGTCTCAGATCAAAGTTGACGGTGAAAACCGGGCCTTCAAACCCAGAACCCCTTTGAATCCCAAATATAGACCTTTTGGGGCTTTTCTAGGTTTAACTCTGTGCAGCTATCAAGCTGATTTAGTAATCCTTCTTCGTGAGACAGGTCCCAGGTTGTAATGGCGGTGATTTACCTTCTTCTACAGTTTACCATCCGCGTACAGGCTACTCCAATCGCTCCCGTTGTAGCTCCACGTCCTCTTCTGTCGCCAGCCCAAGCCTGATGGAAACTCCTCCTCCCAGCCAGACCCAAAGCACCCCCAGTGAAAACCGCCCTCCACCAAACAAACAGGTCAGCTGGAAAGGCCATTTGTCAGACATTCAGAGCGTAAAGCTGCCTCACAGTCCACAGATGTTGATTTACTTAATTAACGTAAATAATTCTGACCGACTTTTAATTTTCCTCAGATTTTCCAGGGCAACAGGCGTACTTTCACGGGACAAGGGTATCACTCGGGCCAGCGGTACAACGGTGGTTCCTACCATGACAGGAATGCCGGTCGTCCTAACCTGCGCTACCAGAGTGACGGTGGCCCTTCCGGTCCTACTTCACATCACTCTAACAGCTCGAGAGGTCCCTCCCGTTCCTCCACGTCCTCCTACAACCCAGACCGACCCTCTCATAACGGGCTGCCCCAAAGGCCTCCGCGGACGCACTGCCCTTGACATTGGAAATCCCCTGCTCAATCAAACCCATCTACTAACCCTCGCACTCCCCTCCCCCATACCCTACATGCTCCCTTCCCCCCACTAACTCCTTTCAATGAAGAATAGAATACAAGTTTACATATTTCCGTCAGTTGAGCTGTAATGCCACCTCTCTACATCAATCTATTCATCCTTCAAACTTTAAAATCTCTCTCTGTTCCCTGATCGCTCTTCCTTTTCCATTTCTCCCATCCTCGTTAAAATAACAGCTTCTGTCTTTAGGCTCCCTTTGAGAGATCTTGTTGCTATGCTGTCATCAGTCTGTGTTGTTCATTTTTGAAGTTAAGCAGTCTGCCAGAGGCTGACAGGACTGCCTGCAACAATTTGTGCACTATTGAAGTTGAACTATTAGTACTATTTCTATTTTAGCTGTGGCTTACGTCAGCTCTCTGATTTGCACCTCAGATCTTTTTTTTTTTTTGTCTCCCAGAACCATTTCAATGCCTTCCCCGTGGAAAGCATTGTTAAAGTGCAAAAAGTAGTTCCAGCATTAACAGAACAGGGATGTTTGTCATCAGGAGGGTAGAAATGCAATCAACACTACAGACTATCGTTAATCATTGCAAGGTAAAAAAAAAAAAAAAAAAGAAACATATCAAACTGTAATCTAGAGCTTTTTGTATGGCTGCTACAAACAATAGGGAACTTGTTGACGCTAGGACTTAGATGTGTTTGAGAGTAACTGAGGTTGTCCTCTTAAAGGAAGAGTTAGACATTTGAGAAATAGCTCATTCCCTTTCTTGCAGAGTTAGATGAGATCACTTCGCTGTATGCTAAAGATGAAACTGCTTAGCTTAGCTTAGTGTAAAAACTGGCCTACCAGCATCTCTAAAGCTCACTAACACATTATATCTTGTTTGTTTATTCTGTACAAAAACTGACTTTTGAAATCTACAAGTTGTGCTTTTATGGGGAGTTATGTGCCAGGCAGAGCAAAGCTAGCGGTTTTCCCTGTTTCCAGCCTTTATGCTAAGCTAACTGGCTGCTGGTTTCATATTTACCATGCAGACGTGAGAGTGGGATCAATCTTCTCATCCAACTCTCTGCAAGAAAGCGAATAAGCGCATTTCCTAAAATGTCAAACTGTCCCTTTTAAATATTGCCTCAGGCAGTGATGGGTCGCCCTCCCACTGGCTGTGTGTGCTGTTGTTCTTGGCTTGCTGTCCATTATTTTATAACAAAGAGAGGGCTCATTACCTTTTTTGTAGAATAATGTTAAATGACTAAACTCACAACAAAGGAAACTGTCCACATACTGTTTTATAGCTAGTTCTCAACATTTATTCGGATGGATTTTCTTCCACACGCACCGTTTGTTCTTTGTTTTGTTGTTATATGCACACGAATGGCATATTAATGTCGTGCTTGCCTTTTAGTCACAGAGAGACCTCACATTTGCCTTTCCAGAGACATGGATGTCTGCATCATGACGGCTTTCTAATCAGATTGTACTTGTAGAGCAGACGTGCGATTTATAAATGTGTGTGAGAATAAGATGCAAGATCTTTTCTTCCCCTTTTTTATATACTCACTTTATCTCATCTGTGAAAGTAAAATTGATCAAATTGATGAATGCATTGGAGGGTTGTTTTGATTTCACAGATTTTCTTTTCTATTGCTGCCATGTAGACGCTTTCAGGCTGCTGTTGGGGTTGAGCCTTGTTGTAGGGTCCACAGTTTGAACAAAAAGCTGGTGAATACCTCATTGCTGATGTTTTGACGCGGCCTGTTTTTCTTGCAGTGGGTTCTTATTAAGGGACAGGGACCCCTGGTGATTCCTCATGTCTTTATCATCTTGTAGTTATGTACATACAAGTATGTGGAGCTGCAAGGCTGTAGTGTAAAACTGGTTGTTCCATTATTGCTGCATCTTCTTCATAATGTGTCGTCTAATCCTTGAGCAGACTTTTGGAGAGAGAAAATAATGTTCTCTCTCTTTCTCCCACCTTTTTGTTTCCTCGTGGGTTCTCCGATCGTAGGGAGATTTTTCTTAGTTGAGATTTAAAAACAATCTTTACTTCATTAATTATAGTAGTGAATTTTGTGGAGAAAAGATCACTAACTTGTTTGCAGTCTTTGGTAAATATGTGCAGTAGTGACACAAATAGGTTACCTTTTGACTTAAAGGAATAGTTCGACATTTGTTTGAAAACCCCTCCGATGAAGCAGAAATCTCACCGTTGTGTCGCGTGTCGGGTTTGTTTTCGTGTAGAATGAGCTCGTTGTTGCCCCTCGTGGCCGTTGGGGTTACAAACAGCCACTACAGAGTTAGTGGGAGCGTGGATGTATCGTGAGCTGTACGGGTGTTTCCGCCCTCGTGGGGGCAGTAATGAGGCCTGCTGCGTCACAATGACGCGATGAAGAGGCAGCACTAGAAAACAAGCCACAAAAAGGTGAAATATGCGTGATGGAAAGTTTTTTCACAGTATTTTTATTAACAGAATCCACCTACCAGCACTTCTAAAGTGCACTAATCAACACGTTATATCTCGTTTGTAGGAAAACCAAAGTATAAGAACGGCAAATCGTAGTTTACGTATTAGTTATGTGCCAGTAACTTTCTGGCGCTTCCGCTGGTTGTCTGGCAACTGCTCAGAGCCAAGAAATAGTCCGGCACATAACCATCCGTAAAACGGCGAGTTGTCGATTTTACACTTCGGGTTTTGTACGAATTAAACAAAGAAATATATAACGCGCCAATTAGTGCGTTCCAGAGATGCAGGTAGGCAGGTCTGTTACCTTTTGGTCAGCCTGGCTAGCTATTTCAACACTGTGTGCTAAGCTAACGGGTGCAGAGTTGTGCCTGCCGAGAATTGCATTCCCGTCGCGGGACCGCGCACAGCCAAAGTGGAAACCACCGGACATTGTAATGGTTTCTAAGGCAAAGTACGGCCTGAAAACGATGCATTATTGTTTGGTTCAATAATGATTTATTGTCCGTATTACCCTTAAATGCCTGTAAAGAAAGAGAAACGGGCATGCATTATTCGGCAGAGCTGACTGGAGCTGCCGAGATTTGCATCCCCTTATTTTCAAGCTAAGTGGATGCAAATCTGGGCTGCTCCAAAGTCTAAAAACACTGATCAGAAATCAAGCGTGTCAACAATGCTCCTTCTCAGTCTAATAACTATAAGCATTTATAAAATATAGACTAAGAATCATTTATCATCATTGATGAACCCCACAAATAATACTGCATCGTTTTCAAGCCGTACTTTGCCTTGGAAATCATTACACTGTCCGGTAGTAACTCCGCTCTGTCGCGTCCACCCCCTCATCTGACCCTGGTTCAGAAGGTGTCAAACTATTCCTTTGAGTGCTTTCAGAGGCGGTAACTTCGTTATAATGTCACACAGATGTTTATTGCCTGACGTTGACGGGGACATTGGACCACATTCCTCAACCAGTGCTCGTCCGCTCAGTGATGGTGAGCTGCAGGACAGATGATGCACACCCGTTTGTATTCCAGCACGTCTCTTGTGTCGGAGGGGCTGGACTCAAAGAGCAGTTTTCTTATTTGGAATTTGTCCGTCTCAATTTAACCAATTTCTTTTGTTTGTTTTTACATTCCAAACTGTAGGAATATTAGGTTATCGCCAAAGAAATTATTTCATCCTGTTTAAAGTCGCTGCCTTTTTCTTTCTTGCCTCGGCCTGTAAAGAATTCCAAAGGGGATAAATCCAACACTTCATCGTTTCTTCTTCCCACCCACTTTACTTTGATTCCTTCCTGTATATACATACTGTATATGTAGCTATATGTTTGTGCTCACATGGGGCATTTTGTATGTGATATTCATATTAGGCATAATGGAGGTTAAACATCTAGTTCGTTCATTCTTCCAGTAGACCGTGTGTCCTCAAGACTACTTTTCTGAGACAACTGTAAACTCAAGTGCCTTTTCTTGTCTCCCACTGATTCATTGACACCCCCTCCACCAAAATATGGACCAAAGACATCGACCGTCCCCGACACCCCTCTCCTCTCTTTCTCCCGTTCACTGAATTGCACACTTTTCATTTACTTCGAATAAACAGTTTGCAATACTGACTGTGTATGTTAAGTTTTTTGCACACGCATGTAAGTTAACCAGGAGCTGGAGCGGAGGTGACGATGATGGTTTATAGCATGTCTGCACATGTAAGAGTTGGTGATCCTGGGATGTCGAGGGCTGCTGCAACATATTTTCTGTTTCACTACATTATCCCGCAAGTTACTTTTCACTTTTAGTTTTAAAGATCTTCTTACATGTATGCAAAGCGGTGTTCTCAAGTAATTTGCAAATAAATAAAATGCAATAATTGAAGGTAAACCTGGTGGCTTAAATTGCAGTAATGAGGGTAAACAAGATCAGAAAAATTAAAACGTGGTTCAACATTACACTCACACGCACTATACATGAACAGCCAGCAGACGGCGCTGCTACTCTTAGAAAACGTTAGAATGGGATTTTATTTAGGTGGAGGTTTGGTGGAGAAGTATTCAGATCTTTTAATGATGTAATATTAACACAATATAATGTTTACTTGTACTGTCACAAGTTAAAGTCCTGCTTTCATAAACCTATATTTAAAGTTTCAAAAGTAAAAGTAATGATGCAGGGAAAAAATCCTGGGATATATTCTATATTACATTATTGTTGCGAGTGTACCTGGTTGATTTAGAGAGTGTATCTACTTTATACACACTTTGGCAGTGCAGTGGTTTGAGGGGTGATATGATTGAGAGATGAAAGAAGTTATGATACACATTTCTTTTCATTTTATAGACGTTGCTCTTGGCTTTTAAAAAAGAATTTGAATTATTGGTTACATTTATCTCAAGTGTTGTATTTAAATGAAACCGTGACCAAAATTTCTCATTGGTGAAACTGCTTACAACTCATCAGACATCAACATGACAAGTAGCCTCAACTAGACAGTTTTTTTAGATTTAAGATTAGGAACCGCTCACTCAATCCTTAATGTATTGTATTTTATATGCATATTATACTTTTTTTTTAGTAAATACCTAATCTGAAAAGTAACTAGTAACTGTCAAATGTACTGGAATAAAAAGTACTATACTATTCCCTATCAAATAGAAATACTAATGAATTACCTAAAAACTGTACTTAGATGCATTACTTGAGTAAATGTAGTTACTTTCCACCATTGTGAATCAGCAGCCAAATGTTTATTAACCCTCTACTGCAAATTGTGGCATGAGAATCATATTTCTACTCTTTTTACATATGAAATATAAAAAAGGATAAGAAATATGATACATTTATATGGCTACATGTTATTTCCTCTCGTTCCTCTCTTCCACCTTATACAAAACGGAAAATATGCATCATATGGTTTAAGAAATATCACTGCCCTCAAGTTAAGTTCTCACTTTCAGCAGGGAACTCCCTTTTAGAGCATAAAACATACCTGTGTCCATTACTGAAGTTATCAAAAACATTGACCATCATTATGCATAATAATACATCTCCATCACTATGACACTGTTATAACTTTAGAAAGTTGTATTGAGGCAACATGTCGTAAAAAATTTCGTTAAACCCTTATTAATGCCTCTTTAAAGGTCCATGCACATGCTGTGTGTTTTCTCACCAACATGTTATCTTGATATGAAGGTGTCACATTTATCTGGCATTGGGCTTCATGTGCATCTGCTTTCTAAAAAGTGCAACATTACACCCACAACTCCTCATTTGAAACAGGTAATCAGATATTACAGCGTATACAAATGTAAATATTTACTACATGGTGTGGGGTTCTCTCAAGAGAACGCTGTGCAGTAGAGGGTCAATATCTGAAAATACTGTTGTCTTCAGATTTGGTAAAAACAACAGTAAAATAACTAGCCCTGTGTAAAGTCGGTGTGAATACAGGAGCGCTGCTTTAACATCAGAGTGAAGACAAAGTGTGGGTGGTTCTTCACTCGTGTTTCACTGCTGAGGGGTTGATTCAAAACGTTTCCTTTCACATTCATTTGTAAAGACATATCAGTGAGAAATTCCACTCAGATGCCATCTGAATGCACGTTGCAAAGTCAACATACAGAGAAGGTCAAATAAATAAAAATGAAATGCATGTCCTAGTGATCTGACATTTCTGATGCAAAAATTCATCAAAGATGCAAAAGTGTTGAAGAGGAAGTTTCTTCACAAGAATGGTTGCAAAGCACATCGAGTCAAACAGAGTCAGGAGGGGAATTCAAAGCTGGATAGACAACTACAATCATTCATGGGAAATGTAACCATTCTGGATCAACTGCGTACACATTTTAAAGAACCTTATAAATGTGCATCAGTAGTTAGGAAACACCAAATCCCCTATTAGCAAATAACAAGAGTAATACTGCTCTGGTTAGAGAAAGACCTTGGAATTCAAGTGGAAGATGTCCTACTTTTTAGCTCACAACAAGGGTTTATAAATAAAAACATTTAGTTCCTTTATAATAGTTTATTACACCTACCCTTTTTAGATTAATTATTTTATACTTTATTTCCTTTAGATTTATGCAGATTATTCTATTCTTACATTTTATTCTGTATGAACATCTTGTTTATTTTTTGGATGAGCCTTGTTTTTATGACCGCTGTGATTAAAACCCCAAAGTTTACTTGGATAAAAGAAGACACTTATTCACAAACTCACTGCATGTTTGCCTTCAGAAGAAAATCTTGTACAACGTCTTCAGCTTGGGTCGACTTTTCACAGGAGATGGGAAGACCATGCTGAATTTCTACAATTATTCTATAATTATCAATCATCATTGTTATCTATTCCTTTATACATTTTTCTTTTGTATTGAATGTGTCTCCTCTAATATATCAATTCTAATTAAATAGGCCAGTTTTCTTGAGTAAAACCCGCGGGAGGCAGCTGGAACTTGTGTAAAGCATTTGTCCTTGCCATGGTTTTATTTCATTTGAATTTCTTGTAAAAAAAAAGGATTTCACCTTCTGAAATGTTGTCTTTGTACTGCAAGTTGCTTGCAAAATGGCCCCAATCTGCAAGTAAATGTTCTCAAAACTGTTACCCTTACTTACCTGGTATTAAACACACATTATCTTCTAGAGCTCATGATACATTTATTTATTTACATGCACACACAAAAACAGGCTGCATAAAAAAAACCAAAAGTCATAAAAAACTAATTTAATTTCTTTTTTTCTGAAAACCTTTTCTAGACAAAAAAAGTACAAATCTTGACATGACTAAAACTGTTAGGTCACAGAGATGAAGTGGACCTCCATGAACACTGTACACAATGCAAGAAGAAATGCAAATAAGTACAAAATACGACACTAACTGAACTAGCAGTCGAAACTCTCCAGTGGGAATGTGTCACCGTGCAGCTCACAGCCCCATCACAGAGGGAAACACAGCAGCACCTGTTGGAGGACGGAGAGCTCTTTCAGTTCACTCAAACACAACGCATCCCTCCCATCTAAACTCATTGTTACGTCATTAACATCAGCATACGTCTAATTCAATGTTGTGTCGTACTTTTTGGGCTACCTTGACCTTGATCTCCAGTGTCAGACTCTGGGACTTTCCAGTCCAGCTGGCGGCCTTTTTCGTAGAGTCCCTTCAGAACCTTCCTCACTTCGTCGTTCCCGCCTCCGCGGCTCAGCTCCAGGTACTTCCTGTACAGCTGCAGAGCGGTGCGGGCGTCCTCTATGCTGTCGTGGGTTTCCCCCTGGATGTTGAGGTCTGGACAAATAAAAAGGACAGGAATCAGGAATGACTATTCATAAGAGTACAGCAGCATTTCAACCATTTAACATCAGTTTACAATGAGGATATTGGAAATGTATTCATGCAGACATTTGAGAAGGTAGACAGATTGCAATAGTAACTATCCATGTCAAAAGATATGGATAGTTACTATCTATTACTATCCAGGTGTTCAAATTCAATTTGAACACCTGTGAATTAACTTGATAATTTAGTGACCAACTGATGTGTAAGCCACCTGCCACCTGCCTGGCCACAGAACTCAAAGGCCAAAACGGCAGATAATCAAAGAATAATTGGGAGCAGACTGCTGTAACCAAAACATGAACACATTATCACATTTTATGGCTAACTTGTTAGCATACAGTTGCTTATTTACACATCTAGCAGGCACAGAGCAACATTAGCATTTATCTGGAGTCCTGTTTTTGTCCACCTGATGAATGAGTCCAATATTCACCCTGTTTTAGCTTTGTTTTTGGTCTCCACAAACTCCTGAGGGAAATATCTGGCTCTTATAGCTGCCGAATGCTCCCCTATGTTCACCAACTAGTCTCTAACTGTGTGTGTCTGCTGTTTCGAGCTGAGCAGGTAGTGTACAAATGGTTTTTAGAGCTTTTTCTCCCAAACAGCTGCCTGCTGTGGCCAAGAACAACGCTGTGAGAGCGGAGACAGTATTCACACCAAGCTAGCCCTTTCACATTACACGTAGTCATGTGACCTGATGTTAACAGAAAGATATTGATTATAGCTTAACTTACCTAGAAAGTACCAGGCGAGAAATCTCAGAGAAATCATCCTCTTGCGGGGTAAATGAAACAGGTAGACGGTGTCGATGACTTGGTCTTTCAGAACCTTAAAAACAGCAAAGAAACCGCTGCTCAAAGAGAAAACCTATACAGAGGTGTCGGAAGTTCCCCTTACAGTGCTTTTAATTGTACACTGACAAGCAGTCAACTGTAATCCTGAATTATCCATCTACAAAACAAATCTTGTGAAATAACGTACCAATAAATTAATAACCCGAAAGTCCTTCTGTAACCCGTGGCCAACAAAGCGTACTCCCGTGTCGATAAGGAAGCGCAGCTTCAAGTAAGTGGACTTCAGTGTGGTCAAATGCTTTGAAGAAATCTTTGCATCCAGGTCTCCTGGTTTGATGCCAGAATATTGGGTCAAATAGTCGACCACCTGGAAGAGCAGACATGCAGAAGTGTTAGCCGCATCAGAAAGCACCAGGCTTCAGCGTTAATAACTGACTTTCATCATAATTTATGAATAAAGGATTTTCTTTCAAGTACTCTACCAGGCCACATGCAAACTACAGAAACAAGGGACGAGATGACGTGACGCTTACTGTCTGTGCGTCATGTAGTAATTGAACTGTAAACAAAAAGCTAACCTCGACCTCTCTCTGCCATGAATGCTTGAAATTACAAAGATGTGTTGAATGAACTGCTTTCTTCTACTTTGCCTCATAAGAAGCGTATTATGATGTGTGTGAGTGCATTATCAGCACTGACAAAAGGACACGGTGTTGAATGACAATGAAGGCAACATGACAGAGGTGGTGATCGGAAAAAGTGTCATAATAGTTGAGTCAAGCGTATCCCGTTGCCACAACATTCAAAACTTTCTTTAAAGTAATGTAAGATGTGATTTTCTTGCTGGTGTTTTGTGCTCAGCGACCCAACACCTGCTCCTGAGTAGAGATGTAGTCATCGATGAAGGGCACCCCCTCATTGGACCCCTGGCCCCTCACACAAGTGATCCTGGCCACAGACATCTGACTGGGCTTGATGGTCGACTTGGTGCCGTCACTGCGAAGTTCTGCCTCTTCCTGCAGACACACATAGACATGACTTTACAATAAAAGCAGCATTAGTACGAGCATCAACACACTGAACAATATAGAAATATTGATACATTACATTTTTTTTTTCTTTGAGCAGAGCCCAACATTAAGCCTCATTACATTTAAATGATTAAAGGTAGACTATTATTTAGTTTTTAGTTCTTTTTTATTTCTGTTATGAAAGAATTCACTCCAATTCTGAACTGTCAGATTCTACCATGTGAAAGAGAGCTTGAGAAGCTTTGCAACACAGATTTAGACCAAGGCAGCTGTATGAAAAGCTGAGAAAAATAAAACTGTGATTTAATCAAATTAATTGAAATTAGATTAAAGAGGAAGTAACAATGGTAATATTTGTTTCTTTGCAAACCTAGTTATACATTTCAAGATAGTGATGTAAATGTTAAACTGTTAACAGCTTTTAAAACTATTGTAGTATTCTGTCACTTTTCTTGTGTATAACCGAGTGCAACAGTATGCAGTGAACTCATTGTGAACTGCTAAAACACTTTTTAGTCTGACAACACGTTGTACAAACGAGTTGGTTTTAAACGTGCCCCGGCACACATGTCCGTCTCTGGAGGCTTCATTCACACATAATGATTGTGTACAGTTGGCATTCACCAGGAAGCAACTTTTTTTAAACATCATGTAAATGAGAAACCTGTTTCCTGTAATAAGGGTAGGGGATTAGAGTCACCTGGTTTCCCCAGCTAGATTTTTCCTGGAGAGTGCTGATTTCTCTGTCATGTAGTTTCTAATCGGCTCAAAGTAAAAGTATTCCACTGATTTTGAATTGTACTCGCTGTCAAAATCACGCTGAACAAGAGATATCGTCTTTCATTATTCCACACATTTTTCTTCTTTGTCCAAACATGTTGCCTACAGTACCCACAATCCAACTCCACTGCTGAGTGTGTGACGCTGGTAGCGGGTTACATAGGTGTGGTAACCCAAACATTTTCAAACTTGTAGTCTTCAGCACCAGCTGACGCTGACTCGAGTGACATCACTTGAGGCAATTTACTCAGACTTCGAGCGGCTCCCTCTAGAGTCGCAAAAGGCTTCACGCATCTTTCTTTCACATACGCAGTCGCACTTCTGCTGAACATCAGGAAGCAGCATCTTCTAATACAGTTCGAGTCAGCAAGCCATGATTCCAAAATCAGGGTGAAGGGAGAAATCTGATGTCTGAATGTTCACGTGGCTTTACAGTGAATGTAAACACACTGCGTGACAGTGAGGTAAACAGACCAGACTCACCTGGTTGAGTGTGACAAACTCAGCGTCCAGCCCCACCAAGTCACCAGCCTGCGGCATCTCACTGACCATGAGGGGGATGAAAGTGGCGTGACTCTTCCTCTGCTTCCGAGCCAGCGACGCTTCTGTCAGCAGCACGCTAGCGTCTATGGGATTTTTAACTGAGACAAACAGCAAAGAGCGAGCAGGTAAATGAATCCGCTGAATGCAACGTAAAACTCTACAGATTTAGTGTCTCAAAACTTACTGCGGAGGTCGTATTTGGTATGGTAGTTCCTCTTGGCGTAATACAGAATAGCTGGCACTTTCCAGCTCACATCAAACTGAGCAGCTTCAGTCTTTGACAAAGAAAAAAAATGACTTTTACATGACTGCATACATTACGTTTCAGTAGCAGTAATGAAATACGGTGAAATATTTACCTTGTCAATTGGCTCAATTAAGAAATCATTGAAGAGGTACCACTGCTGGTGTGTGACTCCCTGAAACAAACGGCATGTCACGTGTCAGTTTTTAAACACAGAATCGACGCAGCCCAGAATATAAAACGCCAACTACACGTCACTCACCTCTTTTCTTTGATGGTAGGTCTCCCCCACTTTGATGTGCGCAACCAAGTTCCCACCTGTGCGGGCATCCAGCACGTGCGGCACCGTGACCATTAAATCATAGAGAGAAGCGCCCTCCTCCTCTTCAGCAGCAGTTAACTGATCGGAGACGATGTAACGGGTCATTAGTTGCATGCAAAAAACCCGTTAATCACAGTCAACAAGCTAAAATAAAGAATCTAAATCGGTGTTTTAATCCATAACCTGTGGAACATCTTTCTCCCTCACCTCCTCTGCTTCAGGCCAGCTGCTGACCTCCAGTCCCTGGCTTTTGCTGATGGACATCTTGAGAGTGGCAGGGATCCAGACGTGTCGCTGGTCCTCCGCCCGCGTTTCAAAGGTGAAGCCCTCCATGTTGCACTCTTCCCCACTACAAGAATTTACAGTAAGGTGAAAGGGAAGTTGCAAGCGGCACTGAGACAGTGAAATTATGTTATTTGTAGAGCTGAAACGAGTAATTGATAATTGGACAGTAAATTAATATTAATAGCATTTTTTGGACAAAACAAGCAAAAAAGCAATTTTAGATTTTAAATATTTACTGATGTTTTTTAGTAAACGATTCATTGATTAATCAAAAACAGTCAATAAGGAAAATAATCCACAATGCAACCCTATTTATTTGATATTAAAAAGGATCTTACTCCAAGCACCACTCGGTGGGCATGGGTGGGGGTTCTTTAGGTTTTGCAGGTTCCATGGCCTCTTTTTGAATGGCCTTATTGAAGGCGTACTGTGAGGAAACCAAAAAACTAATACATCATTTGTGTAACCAGCAAGTCATGAAGACAATTTCAAAGTGTATTTTAAACTTTTAAAAAATGAGTTTAATTTACCTCCGCCTGGACCTTCCAGAATTCAGCCTCTTTAGCACTGTTCACCTCACAGTTGATGACCAGAACATCTGGCAGACACCGGATGTTGCGCGTCTGCACCTACAGTGGCACAAAAAACACTCAGAACACTGCAGAACAGGGAGGAATCAGACTGTGAGCAGCTGGTATGTCTGTACGGGAGCTGTAACTCACTGTGGGTTGATACTTCTCACAGTTTTCACACCACGCCTGAGTGCTCTGCTCCAGACAGATACTCTTCTTCAAGATCTCAGCAAAGTCATATTCTTTTATTGTTTTTTCTGATGGGTCAAAGTGAAATGAACATATTTATCTGCCCCAGGTTATCCATCCACTGGTCTCTCAGGGTCAGGCTTGAATTGTACAGTAGACGACAGCTACACGAGACTGTCCAAGCACAGCAGTGTTGAAAGAGTACTATAAACTCACCTTGAGAGTTCTGTTCAGGGTAATGCATGGTGAAGAGCAACGTGAGGGAGGTGCGGACCGTCTCCTTGCCACAGCGACACAGGCTGCTGTTCTCGACTTCACATCCAAACAGTTTTCCGATGGCAGACTCACCAGAGGAACCCAGAGAACTGTATCAAACACAGCACAAACACAACACGAGCAAATTGGTGCTTACAGCTTCTCTGAACTTGTTTCTGCAAAAAGCTCTGTGCCTACAATACCTCCATACTGTGCTGGCCATGTCGAGAGCTGTGTCCAGGAAATGATTTGGCACTACACAAACAGGACCGCACTGACATGTATTTCTGTTGGCTGCTCTGACCTGCTGCTGGCTCCCCTGTAGGCCTGTGGGCCCTCCTGCTCCTGCGTCTCCTGGTGGAGCTGGGTGAGGATGAAGCGGTTCCAGCTTTGGATTAAGCGGCCGAGTCGAGCCTTCCCCGTTTGCTCGTCTGAGTCTGCGAGGATCAGACCGAGCGCTGAGGCTTCAGGGATGGTACGAAATGCTCGAAGGAAGTTACTGGCCTTAAGAAGAGCAGACGGGTGAGGTTGAATTTGAAAATCTACATGGTATACAATGTGCGGCCGCAACACAACCCTGCATTGACCTGCTGTTAACATAACAAATAGCTACCTGACATGGATCTCCTCGTGACAAATCCAACATGTGGAAGAGGAAGCCGAGCTCACAGGCCAAACAAAACTCCTTCTGGCACAAGTGATTCTGCACTAGACACCGGATTGGCTCCAGGAAATATAAAACCTAATGTGCCAACACAGGAACAGGAGAACAATAACTCTGCTTTTATATTTTCTCTCAAAAATCAATTAAATTTCACAAAAAATCAACTTAAGAAAACACTCTACAACCTTCCTAGTTTCTCACCTGGATCATGCAGTTACAGTAGGCATTGGGGATGTGAGGCTCCAGGCCAGCAAACAAGGTTCTGTTGTAATGCTTGAAGTCAAAATCCTCCAGTCCAAGTTTAGAGTATTTAATTGTGACCTGATCAAGCACAAAGCAGCAACAGCAAACGCATTGTTATAAGATACAAACAATAATCTCTTTTTAGATGAAAAAAGAAAAAAGTCCAACCTTTCTGTACTTTTTGGGCACCATGTAGAGGTGTGGCTCTTCATCACGCCCGATTGGTGATTCGGGGACCTGGTTGTAATTATCATAATCGAGCTCCACGTCTTTAATTTTGTAAGGAACCTGAAACCAACACAGAAAATAGATTTCAGATCGTTGGAATATATGTATGACTGTGACCGTGATCCATGTTATTATTTAGTGTTACAACAACAAAAAGCTGTTGTTAAGCAGATCTACATTGTATGTTTTTGACATGCCTGATTCCGAGGACGGGTTCGAGGGTTTGCTGCATAACCGATGAACCCAACAGTTTTCATGGTGCGCAGGATTTCTGGGTCCACAGGAGGAGCTCGTCTGTTTTAGATGAAAATCTTTGTTAAATGGTAGCAGTTAAGAAAATCAGGGAAACACTAGAAACTAGTGACATACAGTTTATTAGGGACACCTAGCTTCAACTTCAGTCAAATGCCCTTATACTGGGAGATCTTCCTAATATTTTGTCCACCCCATTTATAAAAATGTGTTTTGAGACAGGATATTATAAAAAACTCTGAATGCAATAAAAGTCTACCTCCAAAAACTACAGCCTCGAAAATGACCAAAAAGTTGAACCAACATCTTTTTAAAACCGAATGTCAGCGCCTTCATGAAGGTACTATTTATTGTAGGACTGTGGTACCTAATAAACTGGTGTTTACTTTGGGACACACATCTTTTAATGGTGCTGTTACATGCTAACCAATCTCCCTGTTCTTTGGTGTTTCCCCAGCATTATGACACAGTAATGAGACACTTTTAAGAGAGGTTAAAATCTCCTAGGAACCGATTCCAGCTGACATTGGGCAAGAGGCGGGTACACCTCGCCAATCAATCACAGGGCTGACACATAAAAACAGACAACCATTCATGCCCACGGCTAATTCAGAGTCACCAGTTTACCTAACTTGCATGTCTTCGGAGAGGAAGCCGGAGACTCCGGAGAAAACCCACGCATGCACAGGGAGAACATGCAAACTCCACACAGAAAGGCCCCAGTCGGCCGGTGGGTTAAACCCCCAAAGTGTTGAGGCGACA
This sequence comes from Nannoperca australis, assembly GCA_036023655.1. Lineage (NCBI taxonomy): Eukaryota > Metazoa > Chordata > Actinopteri > Centrarchiformes > Percichthyidae > Nannoperca > Nannoperca australis. The sequence continues at coordinate 9,383 of JAVQJD010024754.1, read as the reverse complement.
GTGCAAGCCGCTGCACCACCACACCGCCCAACCAGGGACACAATATTTCAAACTGCATATTTGATCATATGTGGACAGCAAAAAAACTCAAAAAATTCCAGTCATATTATTATACCCATTCATTGATAAAGAATGTCAAAGGTGATGTGTCTCAATCGGGCCGCTCTAATTGTTTTTCTAATTGTTCACAAATGACTCACAAAGAAACAAACCACTGACTTAACTTTGGGAGAGTTCCACACTGTGACTAAGATGAGATCATAAGGTCAGACAATACATGTCAGTTTATAGTTTTGTTTCAATATGTAAAGTTAAAAGATAATGATGGTGATATACTATATTTCTGCCTCTCAATACTTTCCAACTTCCCCATCTTGTCTGTGGCACTCGGTCCATTTCCCACTGGTTCCTACTGAAGACATAGATGTGACTGTGAATGTGAATGTGAATGTGAGACTTGTGACTGTGTTACCTGGGGCTGGGTGTGGCCAGTGCAGCGGCCCAGTCCGACAGCAGCGGCTCTGTGCTGGTCAGTGGCATGGGGATAAGCGAGATGGGAAGCAGGTCGTGGTTCCAGTCCAGCTGAGGCAGCGTGTCCACAAGGCAGGGCAGGGCGAACTCTGTCTCCCGGGAGTAGTCATTAAACGAAACCTCTGGAGCATCAGACCACAGGTGCACACATCCCCCAGAGTCCCCGAAGGCCAAGGCTTGTTTGCTGGACGATACGTCAAAACTCATGAGCAACTGGCCCACGGTGTTGACATGAAAAATGTCCGCCACATTGGCAAGACCGGTGGGCTCACAGAACTGGCACTGACCTGGACAAAGAGAACGAGGAAGATTATATCCAAGTGACATTTACATGTGACAGTGTTCAGGAAACATTTTCAATCAAACCGGAGAGACTACGGTGGAAATTATTCCTAAATAATGGCAAATGTACCCTGGACAATTATTATTAGATACAGTACCACTATTCAGAAACCACTTCCAATGAGTGTGATGCCAAAACACAAATCTTGACGTTACTATAATAAAAAGCATGTCTCACATTCATTAATAAAACTCTACAAACACACTGATTACAGAGCTTGCTTGAAGGAGACCCCACATTCCCCAGTTGATACCTGTCTGTGAGATGATCGCCAGGCGGGACGTGTAAGTAGGAATGAAGCGCAAGAAGAGGGGGTCCACGTGCACCTGAAGTGGCGTTACGGCTCGCATCATACGGAGGTCATACACCATGAGGAAACGGTCGCATGCCAACCCATTCAGTCCTCGGCTGGAGAACCCGCACGCAGCCAGCAGGTTTCCATGGACGTCAAAGTCTGAGAGGCTGCCAGAGAACGCATCGAACTCGTGCTCCATCTTGAAGGTGCGCAAGTCGCGAATGGTTATCTGTTTTTAACAGAGGGTGAACGTGAGTGTCGCGCAAACCAGAAAAACATCTTTCACAAACTGATTTGATCAAGTCATCTTTACCTTGCCAGAAGTGTGTCCACAGAAGAAAAAACGACTGGTTTGGCGCATTATTGCCATTCCAGGTACCTCAACAGTGAACTGTCAAGTACATATGACAAGATAGTAAACAATCACTTGTTTTTAAGTGCGTTATTTTTGTATCATATAGCAATGTATGTCATGTGGTCCTGTGCTGCATGCATAGAGAGCTGTGAATGTCGATACACTTAATCTCAATGTCTCACCTTTTGAGTTTCTTGAACAGTATTCAGGTCAAATTCAACCGCATAGTTTTGTAATCCGCCCATAAGTAAGGTGTTGTTATCGGTCATGAGGAGACTATGCATATCAGCTCCTTCGTCCATCCTGGAATGCACACATACATTATTAATAAGCTTAAACTTGAGTCTATTAATTCAGTGAGAGAACCAAGCATGTTACAGCTGCAGTTTGTCTACAGTCAATCTCAGAACAAGGACATTCGCCTTAGTATTTTGTGACACTTACGGGTAATCAAACATAACGAGGCCCCCACGAGTGTGGCATTTGAGGTTACACTTGGAAAGGAACAAGACGCCTGTTTCCAAACTCTGAATCTGTCGGATGTCGTCTGATGCATGTGCTTGGAAAGAAGAATGGCGGCCCATTGTAGGTCCAAAGAAAGAGGTTACATGACCCTAGAGAGAATAATTAAAGGAATAAGACGGAATCACATGGTATTCACATCAAAGTATTTCAGCACTTTCATTAAACTGAAGAAAACCTGCATGTTTCAGAAACAATCTAGACTCATAATCAAGGATCTCACTCTGTGGTTTCCCATCCAGAGCATTTCTTCCTGCAGATCAAAATGTGTTGCAGTGACCGGGATGCCAACTTCTGAGACCGCACTGTGAAGCTCGGAAAACATCCCCTCCATGAGGTGCACAGGATCGGGGACTGTCACGGCTAGCCCCTCTGGGTCAAGCTCCACACCCTGCAGTAAGTTGGGGTTGAGGTGGGGGTCCATAGAGGGCTCCATCCCGGCATCCAGAGTCCCGTGAAGGCTGGGTGGGTACTCACCCATCCCAGCGTCGAGACCGTCAAAGTTCATCATGGGTACAGCTAACTCAACCTGCAAAGGAACGACAACTTCTGTAAATACTCATACCATCCTATAAAAATACATAATTTTTCAATCAATTCAACTCATGTATCGCCTTATATATTCAGGCTCACTTTACTGTTAGCTTGGACTTGGCTAACAGTAGCTAGCCCCGGAAGCTAACGTTATAGGTAACTGCTAGCAAAAGCCTACAAAGCCAGAGTTATAGGATTGTAACAGAAAGGTGTACAGAACGCTAACGTTGCTTCACCACAACAGTATTGTCTCGCAAGCCCTATAATATAGTTGCCGTTAACGTTTTGCTAATTGAGCTAACGTTAGCTGCGTCATGAACAGGCAGACAGACACTGTTGTGGCTGCACACGCAGTCGGTTTGTACACCAAAAACACCCGCATTACTGGAGAGTGTGTGTCGCTCTGTTACTAAAAACTGAACGACTTTAAATATAAATGTAAAGTGTGCACAGACCTATTCTAGGTCAGTGGTACGATTTACCGCACTGGAGTCCATGCTCACTTTATTCACAACAATAACACATTGACGCGAAAAAAAAACTAAACATTTCCGGAGCAAAAAGCGGTGCATTCAAGAGCAGCGCCCGAGCTCCACTTTTTCTACAGAGGGGTCAGTGCTTTCTCTCAACACTCTGTTTGTAAAGCTGTTGTTGAGTCTAGATATGTTCTATCCCCCATTCATACACTGACGTTGTTTTGTAATGTATTCTCTTTATGGTCCATAACAGCGGCGTGATAAACATCCCCTTTATTTGACCCTGAGCTCCTGATCCTCAGGGGCCCCTGAAGGCACCATCATTTATAAGGTTCGCCATAATTTAATGAATTCCAATTTTGTGATGCTGAAACGATTAGTTAATCAACGGAGAATTAATCATTAACTATTTTAATAATAGAAGGCGATAATTTTAAATGCATTGGCATGTAAGTGTAATGAACCAGCGCTGAACATAATCCAGTATTTTGCAGAATTGTCAAATATTGACCTTTTGTTCAAGCAATAGGGGTGGAAGTCTGCCATGTGAACCGACGGATACGTTAAGAAAACACAGTGAGAGGAACAGGTCAGTATGTCCCCACGGATCAATTTTGTCCAAGGACCTCCTACTGGATTAATCCGGCCCATACAAGCAAGAGGTGAGCCCTCTTTACTTTAGTCCTTGCACATAATCACAGGGATTTCCCCATAAAAGTAACAAATAACATTTCAGCAGCAAACGTCTGAGCTCTATACCATTGTTCTGTGTTCATTTGAATTGCTCGTCAATAAATGCAAATATTACAAACCGCTGTCTGTTACAGGGATGTCTATACAACTACCACTATATAAATAATATAGAACATAAACGGGAAATATAAAGGAAGCACGAACATGCCTAAGGCCTTCCCTTATCGTTTTGTTTCTCTGAAAAAAAAATTCAGTAGAAAAGCTAATGTTTTTCTCTGGTAGAGAAGAGGGGCAGATCGCAGACACGTGGAAATTCATCCTTCATCGCCCTGAAATGTAAAGGTTAATCTCACTTCCTCGGCACAGTCATAGATGTGAAACTGGATTAGAAAACGTGTAGATTAATTTCTCTGTCACTCTTACTATGCTGTCTATCCCACTTAGTTGTAATATATTATGAGCATAAATAACTTCAGATACGAATATCCAGGAGATTTATATAAGATTAAAACAACCACATATCGCAGTTCATTGATGACTGGAGATCAGAAAAAGATATCCCATGTAGCCATAAGGGATATTAAAATATACATAAACATAACACGCCCAAGGTAAACTGATAGTTTCCCTTTAAATATTATAACACAAATAACAACAATAGAGCCTTGTCTTTGTCTTCCTTTTTTGTGCTCAATAACAATTTCCTAATTGAATGTGTTTAGTCTGACATCATATTCTTCTTACTCGCTCTCTGGGTCCTCCTCGCCGTTACGTGGATATAAATTTGCACTCCCCATGAACTCACCTGAGGGATGCCCAGGCAGGAAAACCCACTCCGTGACTCAGTCACACTGACAAAAACACTTAAAAAGCATCACCCACAGGCACTCACGCACAGCAAGAGACACGAGCTCACCTAAACCAAAAAATTGAACACACCATGAATTCTTGTTTCGCGACTTCTGCTGCTCTTTTCTTGCTCTTCGCGGCTGCTTGCAGCGCTCCAGCTGGGCTCAGTCTGCAAGATGCATGCGCTGATGTACGGAACAGCTCTCAGGAGCTTAATCGCATTGCCAAAGATCTATCAATAGAGGTAAGTGTTTTTATGAAATGAATTTATTTGTAGCTATTAATGGAAAAGATTCCCCAAAATATTAGAAATAACGCTTCTTTATACAGCCCTTGGAATATTTTTGGTTTCTCAAATTTAGTTTTGCATAAATGTAAAGCTTTTACAAATATATTTTTCGCCAATTTTTATGTGTTAAACATCTGTAAATATACAAGTGATGTACATTTTTTAAGTGCTGACTGCGCAGTTTTTTCTCACTTACAGACTGCTTTAAAATATCATCAGTTAACGTAACTAGACTATTGACCAGTATTTTATTACTCGATGTCTGTATTATTATATATAATGTGACAGTGTACTGAGCATGTATTGTCTCAAATGGTCTGTAGGCACGGAATGGATCCAAAGATGTGACAAATTTGTCCACCTCACTTCTTTGGGTGGAGGCAAAAGACATGTGTGATCCTGAGACCCTGAAACAGAAGCCTGCGGTAAGCAACAAAACCAGCAATACATACAAGAAATATCACATGAACGTCATTATGTTAGTGATACTCATGGGGCAGACGAGAAATAGAATAGGTTTGCATTTACAGCATGAAACAATGAGTTCCTGATTGTGATGTGATTGCTCTTTTCTGCTCTCCTTCCACAGACATGTATTGGGAAGATACTCGATGCCCTAACGAGCTACAACTTTGCAATGGAGAGGGTTGCTGGATTTCAAAGCTGCTCAGAGTTTGTCAGCAAAGTGAAGCCAGTGATGGACCGACTGCACAAAGACATGAGCAAATGTGTGAAGTCCAAGATAGAGTTGGATCACCAGAAGGTAAGAGACACATTCATTTTCATTTACCAGCCTCAGAAGTCAGTGCAGGATTTATTACAGCTTTATTGGCTCATGGCTCAGAAAAAACTGGACAAAAGTTTAATGGGGTTTTTTTCTGATTCTACACAAGTCCCATGTGAGTAATGCAGAGACTCAGCCTATTCTTCGCTGGCAAGAGGCTCTGCTGTGCCACTACACCCTGGACAGACTCGTCTCCTTCTCCATCCTCACCGCTCGTGTCTTCGCTGTTGGCGATCCGGCTCATCACACCGAAGCCTCGGCTCAGAAATGCATGTAGAGAGTGAAATGTTTCAGTGTAGCTGTGAATGGTATAAACAACCTTTACTTGATCACATTGATCAAAGTCTCGAGTACAGCTTTCAGGGGCTGGTGATGTATCTACAACAGTGTTTCTACTCTTGTTTCTCCCATGTATAGAAACTCATGGAATGTATTTCCAATGGAATTATTATTTAACCTATTTATTCAAATCATATTTATTGTATTTATTTATTAATATTTATTGAAATCAGTTTGTTTTTATGTCCATGTCCCTTTAGTATACAACACAAATACAACGTGTCTAATAAACAATATGGCTTTCATCATAATGTGGTTTGTGATGTCATAGTATTTTTATGGCGATAGTTCCTTCAACTGAAGAAAAATAATTCCTCAATGTGGAAAATTAAGAGGTTACCTACAATGACAACTCCTCTTCTTTGGAAAGGCTTTCCAAATCAATACCCAGGTAAATATGAGATAACGAGGAAGCTGTGCTTTCCTAAAAGATTCCTGCTGCTCTTAGGAGATCCACAGCTTCCTGCATACTTCCTCCCACTCAGGGCTTCTGTTACAGCTGTGCTCACCCTCGCATGCTCTGATGATGCAATGTGAATCCAGTAGACACTCAAAGCAACAACAAAAAAGGAAGGTGTCACGTTTAAAAGGGAAGAGGAAGTGAGCTCAACAAGGAAGCTTGTTCTTTGAGTGACTTCATTCAACCTTTCTGAACATGTTCCACCCACAGAAATCCTGTATTTAAAGGTAAAAACTCCTGTTGTAAATCTGTTATGGCCCTCTGAGCAAAAGAAGAAATGATCTATTTAGCACTTATCTAAAGTGAACACTTTCCAAAGGGTTTTACAACAAAAGTGCGAATAATATGCATGTTGATTAAAAAAGAAATCCCAAACAACAACCCAGATCTATGTAAATATATGTATCTGTGTGTTAAATGGTGTGTGTACATTGTTGATATTGATTGTATTGGCTGGTGGCTGTGCACCAAATTGCCCCTCGGGGATAATAAAGTGAATATAGTAATTAACCAGATCTTGGGCAGCTGCTATGATAAGGAGTTTATTATGTTGTGAGCATGAAAATGATGTGCATGACAGTATTACTGTACATAAAATGTTTGTATTATGATGATGCAAGCAGGAAGTTCCACATGTTACAGTAAGTCACTTGTGAAATTTTATGACATCATATATAGTGTTGTGTTTACCATGTAACCTTTTTTTTTTCTGAACATTTAGACATAAACTGATTATAATTTAACAGGATACTAGTTGTCATTTGCGCACATTTGAAACATTATCACTGTTTTCACCAATGCAAAGTAACACAAGCTGAGGCTGATTGGAACGTCATTCATTTTGAAGAGATTATTCATAAACTAAAGTGTTGCATATTTTGACTTGACACCAGCACTAGATAAAAAGATTCATCCTCCTGGGACCATGTTTGAGTTCAAAGTTGTCTTGACCATAGAAACCGCGGCTTACAAAACAATCCCACCTCAAGTTCCAGAAGAATATATAAAATATCCATATACAAATGTGTTTTAATAAATGACTGACTCAGCAAGCAGAAGCTCCTCGAACATCCCGCACATGTAATCGATGGGTCATTTTTTATGATTTTTACGTCACTTCCTTATTTAATTTCTCTACACACCGCTCACGCTACCAGGAAGTCACCTGCTCAGCGTGCCGGTAACAGTCTGTTTGTTTTTGTTGTCATCCCCTACGCATTAGTCATTTGCCCCGTACAAGATATTCCTCCACGCTTTGTTACCCTTATTGAATCTCAAAACTCCTGTCTATGCTTGAGTGTACTGTTTCCTGAAAGCATCACTGCTGTTTAGTCTGAGAAATTTGAGCTGCTGGGGGATCAAAGGAGTCTGTACACTTTCTCTATTTATTTTTACTTTTACGCCAGGAACACCTGTCTGGTTTTACTTTATGAGTTTCCTCACGGGCTCATAGAACAACCCACGTCATTTTGTATGTGACACAGCAACATTGTGGCTCCATACTTCTCTAATGACTACAAAGTGTGATGTCCAAGTGTAGATTGCTTTGACTTTTGGATTTAAAGTCGGTGCAAGAGGTTTTCTGTTGCAAACATTCAGGTCTTTACAGTATGCAGTGAAAGCAATCCCTTTAATATCTCAGTTTCTATTAGGCCATTTTGTGCAGTGTTGCGAATCAATGAGCAGTTCTTCTCTTTGGCAATATTGGCTTTCCAGGATTGTTGCATCAATGTGATGTTTCTTGATTTGTCAGGTATTTATTTCACTGCATAATCCCAGAACAGACATTTCCATCTGGTTACTTTCTAAATTGAGTAGTCAATAAAAACGGATACATGATGATATACAATATATCGATATTGTGATAAAATAAGTACACTGTGATAGTAAATTTGATCCATATCGCCCACCTCAATTCAGTCAAATGATTTAACATGTTAAAAAGTTAGGGGTGAAATGTGATCATCACTGGACAAGTGAATGTCACATTCCCTTTTTAGTCCTTTTGCATGTACAGTCGTATCCTGATGATATTTAATCTACGTGGTAAATATCAATTTCTATGTAAGGTCACTATCACTGGTGGAGGTAGTATTCAAATAGACTTAAATAAGTAGAAATGCCATATTACTATTTTACAAGTCCTGCATTCAAACTTGTACTTAAAAGTACATTAGTATTGGCAAAATGCACTCATCAGTCCCTATTCAAAATGTTATATTATAATATACTGTATGTTATATTATTGGATTATTTTTACTGATGTATATTTAATCTATCTCTTTACGGCAGCAGGATTGTGTACGTGAGATGGACTCAAAATAAACGACAGTGTCTATGTTCACTGTAATAAAGGAAGGAACCCACCCAATACACGAGAGTGGTTTAGTAATTGGTGTGTTTTTAGTAGTTTTTAGACAACAATGGAGCTTTGTGGCACATGGGGAAGCAATATCAGACTTTGCCTACACAGACAACACTTATTTTGTAAGCAGAAAACCACAGAATGTCACCAGACATGTCCTTAAAGTACTCCCCCCCACTAGTGTCATACCACTTTTGTCCCAACCACTGTATGCCAAACAGTGTGCCTTCCTTTGGGCTGCTGACATGTTATTTTTGTGATGCATTTTTAAAGCAGAGAATGGTGTTATTTATGAACGTTTAAAATTCAATTTCATCAAATGTTTAAAAAAAATACGTGTTTTGGTTGTTATTTGTCTTCATAGATTCATAGCATTAATAACGCCATACCACCTATAATATCAGATCAGATCAGATCAGAAATACTTTATTAATCCCAGAAGGGAAATTGCTTTTTGATACAGTTACACTGCTCAATAAAGTTATTGAAAAAAGAATAATAAACAGTAGAAAATAGAGGGTGTAGAGGGTCCGAATATGGTTGGACCA
>JAVQJD010024746.1:0-43110 GCA_036023655.1 Nannoperca australis | reverse complement strand
TTTTTTTTTTACGGGTGACATTTCAGCATGAGACGTTTGTTTAATACATAAAGAAATGCTTTAAGCTCTATGGGCCTAACATTCCTGTAGTGTTGCTCTGGAGTTTTAGGCTACATTGCATTGACCTTATGAAACTATGGCCTTTTTTTCATGTCATGCAATGTTAAAAACTTGCATTTTTTTGACAAACAAACTTGTTTCTGTAGCTATTTTAGTATTTTTCTATTAACCTTAGTTGACTAGAAGCTCCATAGTAGAACAGATAAAAAGTGTGCTTTTGGTCAGTACATCACAAAATCCACTTTTACAGTAAAGTCTGAAGAACCGGCTAATGGTTTTACTACTTTTAGAACATAAATATAAGTAGAGTCATCTGCTGGCAGTCATGTCATGTCAACTGTCATGCTGCCTTCATGTGCTCACAAGAAGTTGTCAATAGGACAGGCAAACAGTAAAATATGGTAATCCTGTTTACATATTAACACCATACAAATTCCATGTTGGCATTAGATTATTAGACCTAGCTGTAAGTTTGGCATTTGTGGAGACTATACAAAACATTTCTTTCACGTATTTGCTTTGTTATATTTGGGGGGAAATGTAAATTATTTGAATCATACACAATTTGCATTCACGTCCTCATCCTGCTGCTGCATCACAGCTAATGTGTACAATCACATGTTTGTTACCATTAAATACTTTTGCACAGCAAGTGGCATTTGCATGTGTGACTCAGGAGTCAGAAATATCAGCTCCCAAGAAAAACTCGAGGGCACTTTTGTTAAAGGGCAGCTGTGTAAAAGCTCCTCTGTTCCCAGGCTGTGCAGCCAGGCACATTTCATGTTTGCAGAGGCTGGTTAATATATCACTAGGAATACATTTTTGGGCACTGATTAGCAGAGTTTAAAAAAAAGTGGTCAACAAGTGCTTCTTACACAGTATATGAAACAATCCACTGTGGCTTTTATTACATTTTCAGAGACTTGAAAACAAACCATTTAGTGTAACTGGGCTGCTTTTGCTGACCTCTAGTGGAAGCTACATTGAGTTAATGGAGTGATTCAATCTTCAGTTAGGGGGAATAAATACATTCAAGAGGTAGGACAAATAATTTACAAATGATTAAGTAATGTCTCTACAAGATCTGACTTGATGGATCTATTCAATAAAAAATGTGTTAATACATTAAAACTGTGATTTATAGATGAATGAACAATGGAAATATGTGCTCCAGATTAATTCACAAGCTTGATGGAAGTCAGTGAACTGGGGGGTTACAAAGTCACTCATGTCATAACGAACTTTAGTTTTTTCAGTTCGGTTTAAGCACATTCTGTGAGTTTTGATTAAACATGTTGAAGATTAACTGGCAACATTTGAGTCCTGAAAACGAACACAATGCAGAAAAGAGTGAATGATATTCCTTAAGCAGGTCATCCTTTCTCAGGTGTGTGTGTGTATATATATATATCTGTATAGACTACTGTATGACTTAACTATGTGTACATAGTAACTATGCAGTGATTTACAGATAAATATGAGGGATGATGCAATTAGGATTCAGAAATCAGTGATAACATTGATCCTTCCAGCTGCAGAAGTGCTCCAAAGTGGAAACAGTCTCCAACGCATTTACTTGAACTTAGATTATAAACAATAAGGGAGTTTGATTTAATGTGGCGCGGAGCCTCATGGGTGGATGCCAGTGGGAAAATACTTTTTTTCTGTGAACGGAGGTATTTTGTGTAAGACAGTTGGCACAGTCAAAAAGGCACCATATACAATAGAGCCAAGCCTTTCCAATAAAACTTGTAATAAAGTCAGAACCAAAAAGTTTTCTTGGAGAATTAAGAACACAGATGACAAAATAGACTTTATACAGTATGTGTCCGTTTTACAGGGTTAGCAAGAAAGTCACTGTTGAGTCCACATAACCAGGGCTGCAGGTATTTGATTCAGATGACGTTATGTTGTTTTTGTAAGGGTTAGTCATTGTTTTATAATTCTACGAGACATAACCTCACCATCATTGGGTCACAGTCAGCACAAGTTTCCCATGTAATAAAGCAATTACACGCTTGTACTGTCAGAGATGATCAAATATTTGTGCTGTACTGTGATTCCAAAACATGCAGTATTGTCAGTGATTGGAAATGTTCTGCCTCTTCAAAGGTTGAAAACATGGAACATGACTCTGTTTAGCAGCCTGTAATGTTTATAGCAGAAATTCTTGTCCATTTATTGCATCACTTCATCATTGGCTGTGAGTTATCAGCTGAAACTCAGTCACATTTTTACTGTGGTGACAACGTTTTCAGTTTCAAAAGTCCAGTCATCTGCGCTGCACCTTTGAAATGATTCAAAGTGAACATTTATAGGACCATGTTTCTGCATAAATGTGCGTTTTTAAGTCTGTTACATATGCAGTTGGCTTTTGTGTTCACTTTTCTTGGCAGCATGTTCTCCATTGAACTTGTAGCACCAGTAGCACATACTACATTTCAAATGGGGGCAGTGTTGCTCTATAAATACTGCAATAACGTCTACGAATGCTGCACACTGCTTCATGATTCACAAAGTTTGTTCAATGTGTGTGTGTGTGAGGGTGTGACAATGACCCAATCACTTACCTAATTTACCTCATCATATAATTAAATTATTTTAGTTTCACTCCATATTGTAGTCAAAAGAGTCTGTCATGCACAGCTCTATTTAACCAAAATGCATCGTGAGTGAATCATGTGTATTGCTTGCCCAGCTGAAGTTCATTGCCATAAAAGAAACAATTAAGCCGGCTGAAAAAAAGAAGAGGAATGATCTTTTAAATATAGCGTCTTCATAGAGCATCTTATTTCTTATCAGTGCATCTCATTGCTTGAGGTTTAAATCGTCAGTGCTTTTTGCAACATGCAAATATCAATTCCAAATTCATAAGAGGCCTTGGTGTATCAATCCTGTACCTGATTGCTTTGGTCCTGAGCGACTAAATCTTTTGTTCTTTTTTTTTTAATGGTTTTTCCCAGAACATTTACAGCGAAACAGCACGGAGGCTTTTAGCGAAAGGCATTTTGTGGATAGACAATGTGGCACTCTGTTGTAGTTATATTTGCTTCTTCAAGGCTCAGGAGACCTTTAGGGAGGTAAACGTTTTCCACCTGCATGTCCAAGAGACTTCTGTCCTGATAAACAGCCCAATCTGACCTTCATCACTTCATTTCACCACATCTGAGAGAGGGAATTCTTCAAGTGGGTTTTGGCATTTAATAAGACAGTTTCATTGTTTTCTATTATTATCTACTACAATACATTGATTGATTACACTCACATTTGATTTATTAACGCTTATCGCAGAGCAGAAATATCTGTGACCAATGGCAAATCCACACTACACCTCTTAAGCTGTGCCCTTGTACTTGAAGCTTCCAAAACTTGGCACTAGCGGATATATTGTTCTGAAATAGGCCATGATGACAAGTTGTTCACTAGTGACCGCTGGCAGTGATATACATTCTTCTTTCTGTCCTGCGTGTTGGCTCTAATGGCAGACCAAAGGAAAAGGTGCTGCTGTGAGCTTTATGACAAAATGCTTTATCCCCCATTAACCTTCATAGAGTGGGTATCAGGTGGGGATTTCAGGTGGAATAAAGCACCTGTGTCAATAGGCAGGTGTGTCACTGAGCTCAAAAGAGACAACAGGCTAGCATGAGGCGCCCTCCGTCCTTCATTTCTCCTCTTTCTTGGGGTCATTCCTTAGCTGGGCTCTGACAGCAACCACTGATAAGAAAATGATAAAGTATCATGGACTCAACCACAATCCAATTCACGTTCCTGGGTGCTCTACAGACTACAAAACAGCGGTGTCAGAAGCTTTTTTTTTTTCTAATCAGGAAGTCGTAACAGCTTTTTGATTACTCTCCATATCAGCTGCATGTGTGTAAGGCTGCCTTTCTTACAGCCCAAAATCCATTTACAGTACATTGTGTTTCTGAATGTGACGCACGTGAGAGATTCCAGACATGGAGGATTGTTAATTCTGACTCAGGATCAAAGAACTCAACGAGGCAAATCAGGCGGAACTCTCCACTGTATCTGAAATGGATCAGTTTCAGTTGACATATTGTAAAAGACCAACTCTGTGGAAACACATACACACAAACACATACATCTCAGTAATCAGATCAGCAATCATCCGTGAAATTCCCCCTGCTATGCATCTGGGCACCCATGAAAATGGAAATGGCAGCGGCTGATCTGTCGATGGGGACCAATCTGTCTCCTCATCAAGGCTCTTCATTAAAGTCGAGCACTGTCCATTAGACCCCGTAATCCTTCTCACCCAGTGCCATGCACGACCTTGAGGTGTAACAATATACACTTTTTACGTTTTAACGGCTCCTGAGTTGTCACAGAGGTACAGTAAATGTCAGAGGCACTTTGGTTGCCAGCTTTTGTGGGAGAAAAAGTTGTTTCGAAACAGGATTTAAAGAGGTCTCTTGGCTCTACAATTCCTCGTAGTCTTCAGTCACATTACAACCAATCATAACCAGTACATTAACTAATCCCCATGATGCACAGTGTGACTTTTTTCACTGTCTACTACAGAATGTGATCATTCCTTGCTCACTATAGTAGCTGTTTAATTGAGCTGGATGCGCATCAATGATTTCACTTAGAGGGGATCATCAAGATTCAGACAAGCACCTGGTCTTTTATGTGCCTGTGGAAGGCTGGCAGGAAAAACGATTACCGGCCTCATTTGTTCTCTATAGACAGTTGTGACCTTTCCAATTGGCACATCTTCTTACGAATATGACAGCTTTTCTTTCCTGCAACCAGGAGTGATCTTACATTTAATATGCACATAAATTGCATTTTCACCTATTGAGCAGCTCGGAGTGAGAACATACTGTACAATCAGTATGGCGGTGCATTTTGACATTGGATGTGTCAGTTGTGGGTGTAGGTTTATGGTGGTCCCATTGTGCTCAACTTTCAGCTCCATTCTCACAGTTAGAGGCTCCTTCTAGCAAATGATTTCTATAGATGCCTGTGCAATGTGCACATGTTGAAATATGGCTTAATTTAATGTCCAGTGTGGTGAATAAATAATGATGAGAGTCATGTAATATTAACACGAGATTGCAGGGGTTGTTTTTTAAAACAAAACTCAGTATGTATGCAAATGCATGTAGAATAATGAATAAACTGTGGCCTTACACAGCAACTAAGTAATATTATGGATGACTATAGGCTGTTACTTGGCATTAATATGTAATTTGCGACGCTAACAAGATGCAAAAAGACAAAGTATTCCTCTATAGCTGTCTTAACACTTTGAAATCCAGTGAGAACCATAGGCCTGTAAGATTTTCTGGACCATTAACACATGCTGTAAGAAGAGAAAATACACACATGGGAGATACACAGGAAAATACAATGTTCACGGTACATACTAATACAATCCCCTAGTCTCCCTTTGTGCAGTGTGGTTAGATTGTATCATAAAATGCATTTCTGCGGAGCGGTTGCTGATAGAAGCATTGCAAATGATGCCAAATTCAAATGCCAAAATCATTGTTTACTTGAATGGATTGCTTTTCAGTGGACCTGTTAGGCTGTGCAATCACCAGAAAATATCAGTGCAGAATGAACTGACAGCCCTATCAAAACAAAAAGCTTGAGTGGATGTTTAATTTGAAACTGGTATCCTCAGTAGGAGCCACAGGATTTACAGCAAATGCTGTTTTTGTACTTGATAAGTGCTGTTTTATAGTGCAATTCAGCTATCATGTTCATCATACTGTAAAAATAACAGTGTGGCTTCTTTAAATCCATGTAGTTTCTAGTGTATGTCATCTCCCCACAAATTACACTTTATTTTATTTGTTTGTTACAGTCTTGAATTGCACATAAATTGCAGCATGCAGGCCTTTTTAGTAGAGACAAGACTAGGCACTCATTGGTAAACTGAAAATAAAACGGTAAAAAGAAAAATATTCAAACATTATTAGCAGCGTTATATAGAAATTCATAATTTCACATCTCGAATTACAAGAAAAATGCAAAGACAAAGACTTGATCAAATGCTTGCTCATTTTTGCACAACACAAAAGGGAAGAATTCAATTTGAGGATTATATAGAGGGATATATTTTTGACTCTGAAAACACAGAAAGAGAAAAGGCAGAGAGGAATACAGTCTCTCTCTCTCTCTCTCGGAGTGTTAATGCTTTCTGTTGTTGCCTCTGTTTGTAGTGCAGTGCCCGGGTCGATCAGTGTCTGCTGCCTCACTGTCTGTGGAGGCCATCTCTAGTGATGAGATCCTACAGACTGTGTATCTATTGACCACACATACTCTGATACACAAATACAGGAATGCCCCCCCCCACACACACACACACACACACTACATACAGTACAAAACACAGAAAAATGAGTTCATGGACACACACACAAGGACACCAACAAACACCCAAAACTGTGTTTACACACCTCTCTCTCTTGCTTTGTCCATCTCTCGCGCTTTAGCATCACTGCTTCTGTTTCAAGATTTAGGCCAAAGGCCTTTTAAGTAATTTTTTAACCAGGGGCTCTTCTGTCCATCACTGCTTTTCTATCTTCTACAGGATTGGAGGCCAGTCTAAACCCAGGCCTTGGTACTGATGACCACAGGCACAACAACCATCTGTAATGTGTCCGCTCCTCCCTTCAGGTAGCTGGAGAAGGATCTGCTGTCAGTCTAGCAGGGGAAACATCTGTTCCCATTAAATTGGCCCTGCCATGCAAGTTATCTCTACTGCACTCCATTTTACTGCCTGAGTCCTGTGCCTGTCGACAAGGGGATCAAACAAGATTAGTTAAATGACTAGGAACTGGGTAAGTAGTAAGGGAAGGACAGTAGGAGAGAGCAGAGGAAGATAGTGAGACGTCTCTTCCCTTGTCGTCTGCTCTCTGACCAATTATAAACTGGGGACTCTCCTCGAGTGTAGCGGGATCTAATCACCTCATCCTTTAGCTAACTTGTCACTAGTGTGGCCTAAACCCATTACATGGATAACACTGAGTGGCCTGTGAGAAGAAGCTTGTCCATACTAAAGATCTTTCAGCTTTTCAGACTTTGCAATGATTGTGTAAAGGCGTCTTGACATTTACTTTTCAAATGCTGCAGTATTAGTCAGGGTCAGAACTTTTTTACTTTTGGCTTTCCAGCTTGAATCCATTTTGAGGATCACCTGGAACACACCTGCTGCAGTATTGCAGTAGGACTGATGTAGAATAAAGACATCATTGACAACTCTTTACATTAAGGTAGAAAAGATACAAACTTGCAGCTGGGCATATGGCAACCACAACCTGCAGCATCTGGTGTTATCGGATTGTAGATGAAAGAGCTGCAACTGTGTCACATCCAGTTTTGTTCTTTTTCTTTCAAAGGACACATAAATAAACAAAGTGCAGCATAATTTGGACAGTTTGTTCAGTCAGCATGAATTAAATATAGCAGAAGGGTTTGTGCGTGTGTGTTCATGTGTGGCTAAGTGCTCTCTGTGACTTTAACCTTTGTATCGCATTTCAATGTAGTTTTGACATTCTCCTCTGACAGCTAGAAAAAATGCAGAACAATCTTGATATTTATGCATCTGTAACAGATGCCACTTGACGTGAAGCAAAGCTGAATTTTTTTAAATATGCTTCTGTTACACAAGATGCACTAATTTGGTATTCAACAAATACAGATATGAGTCAAATTAAAGGCTGTAGGCTCCTAATGTAACACGCCTGTTCCAAGCCCTTAAAAAACATTTATACTGTCATAAAAGATCACTATGCTTTTCGCCACAAGAACAGCCGCTGTGTTTTTAACACATGCTTAACAGCATGAAGTATATGTGCAGACATTTGCTGCTGAAATGCATTGCAAACAACTATCATTAAGGTTTATTTAATTTTAAAAAGACATTTGGTGCCTTGTGAGATTTTCTTTTCCTTGTGTGACTGTAAAATAGAACAAATTCCTTTTTTAACTCATTTCATATCACAATAATGAGACTGGCCAATCACAGCCCAACATTATAGAAAATTACATGTTATTTAGTTTAAAATGACAATTTGACGTTTTGAGTTTCAGCTGTAAATCACTGCATGTGTAGTCATTCTGTTGTAGCTTGAAGGAGCGCAGGGGAGAGTTGTGTGTGGGAAGAGGATGTGAGGTGAGGAATACAGGGCCGGGCCAGGTAAGAAGAAAATGAAGATATCTGGAGGGGAAACACAGCAGGGGAGAGGAAAAGTAATGAAGAATATTGGCTGAGAGAAACCCCTGCTGAGTGTCATGACAAAGTGAGGTGGCAACGACATAGTCTAAAAATAGAAATCCTGAAATGAAGGGGCATAAACAAAATAATACTGATCAAGTGACTTTTGCATCTCTCTCTCTCTCTCTCTCTCTCTCTCTCTCTCTCTCTCTCTCACACACACACACACACACACACACACATCAGATGACATATGTGTCCTTGACAAAAGAAAGGGAAACTAAGTATGCTGCAAGTCAGAGCTTTGCACAAAGATCTGGAGTAAACTGATAAGTCCAGAGCAGAGAAATAGAGAAGAAAAACAGAATTTAACATTAAAGCCTGGAAAGTTAATCCCTATAGAATATTTGGGTAAAAACTGTGTAAAAGCAAAAGCAATGGTTTAATGGAATATGTTCAATATTTATATACAATATTTTATTTTTCACACAAACTGAGTCAGATGAGAGATCGTGTCTGTCCGGCAAATATGAGATTACAGTCAGGAGCTCGTTAGCTTAGCTTTGCACACAGGTGAAAACAGTTATCCTGGCTCTGTCCAACCATTACAAAAGCCACCTACCTGCACCTCTAAAGCTCACTCGTTAAAATGTTATATCTTGTTTGTTTATTCCGTACAAAAACAGAAGAGCAAGGCTTGCTGTTTACCCATCCTTCCAGTCTTTTTGCTAAACTAAGCTAACCGGCTGCTAGTGGTAGCTTCATATTTGACAGACAGATATTTTTTAAACTTATATTTACTACTGTACTATCGCTATTATGCTGTGTACATGTTTAGTGCACATATTTTGAACATATTCAAAAATAGCCTTTTATAACAATAAACTGAAATCATTAAGCTTTTTTTTCTTTGCCATCTTAAAGTACTGTCTCTTAGTTGTGACTCTTCTGTTGATGTCTGTCACCTGCTGGCTTGTGCAAGCACAAAACAGTGATTCTTTGATTTTCACCCTGAATAACATCATAGGTGAAGTGTTTTCCATACAGCTGATGGAACAAACCTTTTAATTATTCAGTGGAGCTCAGCAGGTGTCATAAAGCTAATAGTAAAATGCAGGAGTGGCTATCATCTTTCACCCGAATAGTTTAATTCTTAGTACAGCCTAAGTGTGATTAAAGCTCCACAGCTCATTGCTATGCTTTTTCAATATAATGCCTGGAAGCTGTGATAAACAACTTTTTAATTGCAAATGCCTGAAGTGTGACCAGAAGTTTGCATTTTACATCAGCACTGTTTCCATTGCAGCATGGCTTACCTCCCCTAAAAGATGGTGGAATGCATACCCAGGCTATTCAAAACACTAAATGATGCTTTATTAATTTGCATAGAAGATTCTGTTAGATTTTTTTTTTCCACGTTTCCTCTTTGACTTCCATATGATTTTATTTGACAAATATTGACAAAAATTTTGATTTAATACATGGATATCTACAATGGTTTGGAAACACCCTATGTGGCTACTCTTTTATGAATGTAAACATAATAATGAATCATCACTGAATATTCATTCCATCATTACTACCATCTTCTAAATGTAATACCTCACAAACCATCTCTGTGCTGATAAGGACATAGTTGTCTCTCGGGGTCTGCAGAGCAAAGCAACGATTGGTCCTCGGTGTTGGACATGGATAATCAATGTGCAATTATTCTTTCAATGTGAAACCAAATGAATATGCATAGGCAAAGACACTCTTGACTTTTAATCACTCTGATGAAATACAGTTTTGCCCCCATTTGTGTGAATCTCTCTCTCTCTCTTTTCTCACTCCGTCAATGTCTCCCGCTCTCTCTTATAAATCTACCGGCCCATGACTCCCTCCATCATTCAGATATACCTTTTACACTAAACTTTTACAAGCAAGATATCTTGGCTTTTAATGAAACTAATATACATTTTACAGGTTAGCAGTGTCTATCTGGCAGAGCTTCTTCCCTTGCTGTGATAAACAACATTATGTAATATGCATTTCACCTTGAAAAATGTTTGTGACTGCGTCATCACTGTATCCTAAACAACAGTTCGAAGCAGTCATATCATTCCACGTCATAAAAAAATACCCAGAAAGTGAAAATAAAACATTGGGTATCTTGATAACAAAGCAGCACCCGGCTTTCATCTTTCATACATTTTTTGTAATACAGGCACATTATGGAATTGCATTCACAGCAAACAGTAGCAATACCTTCCTCCCCTTGATGCCCCATGGTGCAGTGTAAGACATTTATCTTGCTTACATGGAAGCAATCATATATTTTAAAGCATGTGCACATGCAATATCACACGACCACTCATGCATAGCCTCTGCCTGGGCCTCTTTCTCGCACTCGCATCACAGGGACGCCACTGAGGAACACAAAGAGAGCATCATAACCTCTGCTGTGGCTAGTCTTTGTAAATTGTTCCCTTTAAATTATTCATCACTAACATATTTGTCAGCCAGACCCCGGTGTGCTGTAGAGGGTTTTAAATATTGAATATATTTCACATCAAATAACACCAGAGTACACGTTAAACTCCACAAAGTAACCATCAGGCAATGCATGACTCACATGCAGGATGTGTCAGCGAAGCTCTAACAGCAGAAGAGAATCCTGCTGCATGTGTCAGCATCACTCCCAGTCTGCCACTGTGCTGTATGAAAAATGATAGTGTAAGAGCTTCCCCTTGACATTCTCTCTGCTGGTTTTCTGACACGGCGCTGGTGGGAAAGAGGGGGATGGGGGTCAGAGGCACATCGCCCTGGTACTCAAGAGAACCCGGAGTTCAGGACTAGCTCTAATTATGGTTCTGCAGTGGGGGAGGATTTGACCTTTACTGATTTATTTACACACAAACATCTCTATCATCCTAAACTGGACTGGTTATCTTCCATGTGAGAAATCCTTGGATTCAGCTCCAAAATGCCTATATACAAAAATAATAAAGGCCGCTTTTATAAGACATCACACACACACACACACACACACACACACTCACTGGAGAAGAAACTGAGCAAAGTCATTTGATGCATGTGTACAGGGCAGAGTTAAGATGAATTAATTAAACTAACCAGTTTGGGGTTACATTTATATTAAAATCGTCCTCAAGGGGACATCTTCCTCAGGACTTTGTAATGCTTGCATTTTATTCAAGGCTATAGATAATATTGTTACACATGTGAGCCCCAGTGAATTTACTCAAGTTTGTAGAGCGGTCACTGAGTAACATTCAGTGTCTCTTGACTTTCACCCACTTAAAATGATTGGATTGGAGCCTTTCATCATGTTGCCTCAACTAGCAACACCTGATAAAATCATTGCATTATTTCCACTGCAGCTATATTTAGAAATTATATAATGGTGTACATAAGATCTACATCCTTAATGATGACACTAATTAATTAACACAATTCAGCTCTTTTGCCATTGCAGCAGTATTGTTTTCTCTCCTCTTGTTACAGTGCAATGCAACACACGTTGATTTTTTTGATGTCCCTGGTTGCTGAGGTTAACATTTTCAACCTGAATCACATTACACGAGGAGTGGTGGACATTGACACAATAATAATCACTGCAAACTGGCCGTCAAATAACCAACCCGCTCGATATAATGTAAAGCAACTTGCAAATGCTGCAGATATGTAAAAATCCAACATGACATGTAAGATATTATCGTCAGCAATGCATAATTCAAACATGGCTAACAATCATTTTAATGTGTTTTGTCAGGACAAAATCATTTAACATTTCAGGATCTCAAGGGAACGTTTTGTACTTCTCTATATATGCATTTTAGAAGGCACACATCTATTGCTGAAACATCTTTGTAATCTCAATATGATTTAAAGAAAAGGTCAAGTCTTCTATAACACTTACTCTGCCCCCCCATCTTCTATTCTCTGTGTGTTTTATATAAAATCTTGAAAAATGTTATGTTTACACATATTAAACGTGAATGTGTGCAATAATTTGACCTGAGGGTGGTGGTGAACCTGACAAATCTGATGGATATTATGGAGGTATTGTAATGGTCCTCTATTTAGTTGCTGAACCGTCCATAAAGATCATGCAGCTAATTTAAAAGTTGAGTAAGAGGTATGCCAGGAGGAGAAATTGAATTCTGGTCATGCAAAGAATAATGTAATTGGATCAGGCAGATATGTTGCAAAAATGATTAATTCATGAAATTACAGCATATAATGAGATACAAAGAAACACCATCTCACGCTGATAAATGCCTGCAAAAGTCTAATTACACAAACATAACAATCAAGCTCAGAACATTAACAGTGTCATCTCAAACTATTTGCCGTCAGGGAAATGAATATTTAATCTTTGGTGATCTGACTTGCAAAATAATAAACTGAGATCCCAGAAATGAGTCGGTTTGCCTATTAAAGAAGGACACACATTGTCATAGATGTAAAAGCCCAAAACAGTTTGCAAGCAGAAATGGAGACAAGAATAAGTGTGATGTGTCAGTGTGTCACCTGTAGCAACCCTGTTCCTAGAAATAACTTTAAATGACCTGGCTTGCCCTTCCTTGTAAAATTACTTTGTAATTTGTAAAAATAAAACTAATTTGGTTTCCCAGTTAAGTTCTGTTGGAAAGCACACTACCAAAGCTGACTGAATCGTGTTCACAGGCTTCATTTTCAAGCAAAGGAAGTGCTGTATTTTTGTACCACACACACACACACACACACACACACACACACACAAGTAATTGGAATGATAGGAATTAAAGTGCAGGACCTTTAAACATTTCCTTTTGGCAATTATGTCTTTATTGGAAGGCTGATAGCAGAGAGAGAGAGAGAGGGATGTGACAGGCAACAAAGGTGCCCCTCCGGAATTGAACCACATGCGTTGTGCTTACATGTTATGTGGCTTGACCATTTGCCTACCGGGTGTGGTTAGGCTAAGGCAACAAAATCACTGTGGTTAAGGTTAAGAAAACATTTTGGTTTTGGTTGAATATTGAGAAAGTAAACATGTCTTGTTTAGTGTTTTAAATCATTGTCTAGTGGATGTTGTAGGGAAATACAAAATTCTGTTGTATGAGACTCAACATTTTGAGACTTGCAAGATATGTTAATTTGCATTTCTTTAGTGTGTGAATAAAAAATGGGCAACATGTTGGCAGCACGGTGGTACAGTGGTTCTGGGTTCAAACCCACAGTCCGTGTTTCTGTATTCTATCTGGATACTGCAGTTTTCTCACACAATGCAAACACATGCAGGCTAGGTTAATTGACAAGTCTAAATTGCCTGTGATTGACCGGCTGCCTGTCCAGGTTGTACTCTACCTCTTGCCCAATGTCAGCTGGGATCGCCTTCCGCCGTGACCCTCTACTAATGGTCCTTGCAGGGCTAATAGTTTAACCATGAATTTATCAACTAATGTCTTTTACTGTCTGTAAAATATAAAATAGGAGACTTCTTGATACATCAAGTTTTGTGTTATTGTTAAACTAGAACTCAAAATCATCATTCATCAAAAGTGGTTATCCCAGTGAAACATAACCTGAGCAGATCAAATTAACAGGATTTCTCCAGCGTTGCTCACCCACCATGTGTGGAGCGGCCACAGGGGACAAAGTGAACAGCAATAAAAGAAGATGAGTGAGGGATTTGGATAAGTCACCCAGGATCACCCCATTATATGAGCTATTCCTTTTTAAACCCTCATCAGCATAGCAGGGATTTCCAGTGCGGCTTTACCACAGCTCAGGCAAGACTACAGTCTCCCAAGAGAAAAAAAAAATCTCTTTTTATACCACTGCATGATGCAGCTGTCACTAATCAGCTCATGAAAATAAACGCCTCCTTATTTATAAGATTGAATAAATTCCTGAGGCAACACCTAACATTAAGGGGGTATCTACAATACTTCCTGTGGGAGAGGGAATAATCAATTCTTTAAATGTGCCATCTGTGCAGTGAAAGTTTTTTTAAAGTAATTTGCAAGCAACTGTTTATCTGCAAAAGAAATTCAATAGGTCATCCTAAAAGCATGTTGAATAGCTGTCTGTTGGTTCAATCTAAACTAGGAAACACAGCCAATAGGGCAAGGGTCAAATCTTTGTGTCAGAGAGTGTCAAGTGAACAGGTTTTGTGGTCAGAAGGTGACAAAGTGAAAATGATGGACCTGGGAAGACTCAGACAAAACAACGTAATGCTGCTCAAGTGCTCTGATGAGGGATTCAGTACAGTACACCCCCTTCTCTGTTGTTTTTGCAAGCCAATACGTTTTTTCAAAACATATATACCATTAAAGCGAAAGTGCCTTAACCTCACCCTTTTCCCCCTCAGCTACAATATGTGCTTTATTGATCACTAGGCCGTTACTTGGATTGCTGTTGTAGTTAGATGTCATTGCTTTGGTCAACCGTAGCTGCCTCACAAACAACACAGGAGACTTCTGAAGCAACACACTAACAGGCCGGATTGCAAGCAATAACCTGCAGATATTATTTTATATATTATAGAACATATTATATTATGTTCTGTGTCCACCTGAAATAGGAAGCATTGTAAAGTCTGTAATGACTGTTCTACCTAAATATTTTAGGTCCTCACTTCCGAGAGACGAGAGCTATGTTCAGACAAAAGTCCTTGCCATGTACTTGAGTTGAACCTAAGACATCTTACACAAAAGAGAAAGGCGATTAAATATTGATTGGATTTCTTCGAGAAGAAATGGAAGCGGTCGGCTACAGTCAGCAGAACAAAACCCCCGGATAAATGTTGCATGTTTCCTTTAATCAAGTCAAAAATGAATAAATAAAGCTAAGCATCAGTAGAGGGACGTCTTCAGATTTAACTTTCTGTTTATAATCTATGAACTGGTCCACTGCCAAGTCTGTGAGGTAGAAGTGCCTCTCTGCTGTCTTTTATTGCACTTAAAAGTCCATGATAAGTAGTGACATCGACCAATCCATGTCTTGGCAACTGGCCATGACACATCCAAGCAAACTGGATTTGTACTGTCGTCTTTTATTCAGTACCCATGCCAGATGGCCATTGCCAGTATTCATAAGGTTTGAGGTCCTCAGAGTGAGGTTTTATAGTGACACCTAAAATAGTTTTCTTTCTGCAAACATTCGTAGTTAAGTTTGCTAAGCCCAGCCCCCCATGGTTAGGCTAGTGTTTCTATACTCATTCTAGCACTGCACCTATGCAGTTTGTATTAATAATGGTGGGCGTAATTTACCACTGGAAATTCAAGGTCAATTTTGAAAGAAATGGGTCCTTGATTACAGACAGAGTCTAGCCAACTCATTTTAAAACAAGAATATTGTAAAAGGATCTTAAATGTGCACCTAATGGTTACATATAGATGTTGTGCTAAAATACTTAAGCTAAAGCTGCATGTCCACTTGGAAAAGCAGCATCCTCACCAATTGATGATTCATGTTGAAGAAAATATGGTTCTTGGATTGCAATGAAGAGCTAGTAACTAGTATTACTAGTATTAAAAGAACACTAAGAAAAATAAAATTAACTATTATTTAGTTTGAAGATGATCCTGTTTGGCTGTGTAGTTTACAGATTGTTTATATTTTTTAACCACATGATTTAACTTTTACCGTTAAGACACATTTTTTGTGAGTTGGCCAAATGCTTCCTTGCTACTGCATGTTAACTTCCTCATATCTAATATAGAACATTTTAATATCCAGGGTCAGTTTCCACACAGGGGGGACATACTACACAGTGGGTCTTCTAGTCATAAACTAAGCTTCTTATAATATTATCTATGCATTGTAAGTAGCACCCAATTACTATTGTAAGTAGTAACCTAGTTAGCCAGACATGCTAACAATTGCAGTTTCTGCCTACATTAGAGCAGATAAACACAATGTTTATTCCTATTCCTCACACTTTTGCTCCTTTGCTTTTTGAGAGGCTAAAAAAATGTCTTGCTTTAGCATGTCAAGACTTACAAAGTTTGACAGGCCTGTCATGCCTACAGTTTATAAGCTGTGATTGGACAATTGCTCTTCAGCGGATTTATTTTTACTTACTAGAATAATTTGTTTCTGCTGGCAAGTATAAGTTTCAATCGGTGCTTCACAGTGCACTTTATGATACTGATTCATTTGCCTGAATTTCGAGTGTATAAATTAGACCCACATTTATTTCTCTTTAGGCCATTTAATCGCTCCACTTACCACTTACCACATGAGAGGTAAACACAGCAGGCGCAACCACAGACTTTCAGAGCAGATGTGAGAATACAGTGGTGAAGCTTTATTAAGTCGGTGTCAGGTAAACAGACCGCAGTAGAGAGAACAAGTAGCAGGGGTAGGTGTCATTCTGACAGGCAGCACAGAGAGGAACAGGGGTAGCAGTGCTGGGATCAAGGAGCACCTACTGTTCCCTCAAGAGCTCCTCGGCAGCATGGAAATGCTGAGAAAAAGAAAACAATAAACACTTTGTTATGCAGTGAACAAATAATTCTAGCATGGCATTTTGAGTAGGGATCCTAATAATGGCATGATGTGCTTCCAATTGCATCTCTGCTGAGACCGTAATCACATTATGCATAACATTTTTGCGTCTGAATACAACTGGCCCTTTTACCTGCACAGTGGGACATCGTGACAATTTGCAAATACCAACCCTGCTCTTCTCTCTCTCTCAACTCAGGGTGGCACACACAAAAGCACAGATCAAAACGTCACACATTTGTGTATTCAGTTTTCATGTGCAGTTTTTGCAGCTGCAAATGGCAAGGGCATTTGATACTGCAAAGTCAGACTTTTCTAAAACAGGCACACTTACATCACATATGTTAAGGTCAAAGTTAAACAATGTTAACTTTATTTTAACTAAGAAACCATACAACAGTGATACCATGCACTTGAACAAGGTCAGCACTAAAATGATGACTGACAGAGGCAATCAGGGCTATTTCAGTTTGTGTGACTTTCCCACAGCACTGTACGTGTGTGCCCTGGGCACATCATCGTAATGGGCTAACTCCTACTAATTCCTCAGCCTCAACACCTGCAACCACTCCTGTTTTTTTTTTAATCAGCCAGCCCCATTGTCCATGCATCCCAGCAACTACACGAATCAAAGGGGAATGACTACAGGACTCATGTGGAATCCTTAAATGTTACATTAGCACTTCTATCAACTCTGCCTCTCCCAACAAAGAAATAAAGTGTGTAAGAAGTAAGACCAGAAAGGAAAGAAAGAGTCCAGGTTCCATGGTAAGTCATACCTTTTAATGTGTGTTTAAGTATTTTGAAATGCCAGTGTAATGTAATTATATGTTACAGTGAATCTTTTCTTGCAAAGCACATTTTGTGCACTTTTTTCTATAAAAGACATTCAATTTAGACAGATTTAAAATGAAAAACAACTTGTTTTTTTGAAAGAGACATAACTTAAGTGCTTAAGATGTTGCAGCACTGAAGACACTGATTTCATTGAGAATAGGTGCCAAATACCTTTCATAACCAAAATGAGAAAACTCATCAGTTCAATGCATCACATGATAATTTAGCTACATAAAAAAAAAGAATCTAATTTCAGATGGAAATCACCAAGATATCTATGCAACATAACAACGTACATTAGTGATCTACTATTAATCCAATCACAGCTACAGTACAGTTTATGGTAAAACAGCCCCACAACATGACTTGTAAAGAGATATTTTCATTCGCATGGTTTGTGGAGTACAAATCCAAGAAAACTAAAAAATAAACACCATATTTCAATGTACAGTATCATGCTTAAAATCTATAAAGTGGATTCTCTTCTGATAGTGCTTTAATGCTCACTAATTGTGATTAGTGATTTTAATTTGTGATGCATGATATGATATATATATATATATATATATATATATATATATATAAATACACACACACACACACACACACACATAAAATATCAATCTAGTATGCAGGAGTAGAAACATTGAAGGTGGTAGAAATCTATTATAAAACATCAAATAACATGAACATCCTTTTTTGTTATTAGTGTGAGTTCAGCGAATACAGTGAGGAGAACCATAAGACAAAATGAGGGTTGAAATGCACCACGAACCTCCAGTTAATAGACTCTCATACTCCATGAATGATTGTCAGCGATAGCGGAGAACACCATTACACACATCCTCTGTTTCCATTCTTCATCATGAAAAGCAGTGGGGAAGGGGTCACAGCCTGAGAGTTAAAAAGAAGAAAAAGTTACGCTCCACTGAGATACTCCTGTTTTAATAGAATATATTTTATTATATTTGGCTCGTGTGCAGTTTTGTTTGTTTATAATAGATCATGTATTTTCACAGGCTGGTACTGTTTTCTACTGTAGCGAGCGTACCCATTTTGCACTGTTAAGTAGGTAGAACTGAACACCTCGTGATTCCTCCTAGAAGGCTGCTGGGTGTGTTTTTGTTTTTGCAGAAGAGATTAAAAAAAACTGGGATTTCTAAAAGCAACCAACGCACACAATACAAAGAAAATCAACAACCAGTTGCCTGCTCTTCCTCCAATCTGTATTCAGGGTCTATCATCCTCATCCAGCATGGATCAGCTTGAATCAATGGACAGTAATGCACCAACAATGCCCCTGTTAGACACTCCTCCCCCTACCATGGTAGCAGCACAGCGGCGAGATTGAAGATGGCTCAGCTCTGTGCTGGAATTGCCAGGTGTAACCCCCCCCCCCCAGACTGAAGGTCTGAAAAGCCCAAATTGGAACGGATTATGACGCTCCCTGTCATTTCACTACTGTGCTCTGAAGACATTTTTCATTCTCAAGTGGGTCGACTGAGTTATTAATATAAGAACATGCCCTGGCTGATGGGAAAAATATCCCCCTGTATTTTGATTTACAGGGCAAATGGAAAGTTGTAAAGGGATTATTCTCCATTAGCATGTCCTGCCAGGTATTGAGACTTCAAATAAACATATTTCAACCTCAGCTAAACTGCCAGGGCTTAACAGTGGAAGGGTTTGCATTCACTGTATACAAAGCAATCATATATTCCATTTTAAGGTCTTCCTCAGAAAATGCTGCTTACATGCACATTAAGTTTAGCCTCCTTAAATCCCTTTATCCTTTCACATTAGCAAACAATCAAAAAATGTCTGGTGCGTTTTGTTTGCTAGACATTTTCACGTTGGTCTTTCAGCTTAAGTTTGAATTGAAATAGTGGACCTAATGTGAGCTTGAGCAATAACTCATGGTGAATGCTAATGATGGCAAGGAAAAACATGAAAACTGTAAAGGGCCTTGTTGAAATTGTGTAGCATTATGGAATCAAACCAAAACAGCATCATTGTCTCTTAGAAATAACACTCATATACTATTTATTATTTGTTTTGCCAATTACATTTTGTACATACACATAATATAGCCTGAATTATGGCCCTTGGTAATGTTAGTAGTGTACAAAGTGCTACATATGTGTACCATGGGCTAGAGATGTATGTGTATAAAGTACACAACTCGGAGACCAGGGTTCACATTCTGAGTTTTGAAAAAGGGTTCATGGTTTCTGTTAAATGTTAATAAAGTCAATATCTCATGCTTCAAGTCACTTTTGACTTCTTTCAGTATCAAGTCAACACCATGACCGTTCCCTATGTTAATATAACCCTAAGAACAAGATATACAGTAAATTGCTATGTGGCGGGACCGTGTATGGTCAGTGCGATAGATTGTGACCAAGTTGGTATAGTCAGTGGCTGTGTCTATAAGTTGCGTGGGATGGATTTGGAATGGGCTGTACTGCTGTAAAAGCCACACAATCTGCATATCAGTGACATTCAAATGACTTTCACATTAGCTTCACTGTATTAATTCACTGCAGTCACCAAAGGCTTGTGGGGTGTTTGTCATATGGCAGCTCTCCAAGCGATCCCTTTGCAACAAAGGCACAAGGGAGTCCCTGCACTGCTGGTTTGTAATGAAGTGAGTGCTCTGATGGCAGTTTAAAGATGTCACTGACACAGGCGAGCCAATGGTTTTTGAGTAGTTTTTTAGTAGGTTGAAAGCACTGAGACACTTAACACTACTCACATGTCATTTGAATCAAGTTGGTGACAGTTAATTCCACTCTGCGATGCCTGGCTGGTTAATGAGAAGACTGCTGTGGGTTTGAATACTAAATTTCATGAGAGCTGAATCTGGAAGAGTAATAACAATAAATAGGATATTAAAATTCAAAGGATAATGTTTAAACCAGAATTTGAGACAGCATAATTCATATTATACTGGCTATCTTTTTTATTTAGAGGGAGGAGTAAGTTAAACAGAACACAGCCACAGGTTACGTTTGCATGTGATGTTGTCAATAAAAGACATCAAATTCATGATGACTCATTTCAGCTGGGATGTTGATGAGTTACAAGTGCTTCAGCAACCCACTAGCATACCTGCAGTTATTTTACAATTGCCTAATCTTGTATCTGTATTTGTATCTATGAAGTGGTATTATTTATAATGGCTGACTGTTTATACACGGAATCTACTTCTCTTTCACTCCCAGAAGAAGCCGTGATCATTCAAAACACAGGTGGCATCTGAATATGAATGTTTAGCTGTTCGCTCTGTTGAAATTCCCATCATGAGCTGTATTTTTGAAATGAATGAAATAACCTCTAATATGAGGATTCAACAGTCCTGTGTTTCACAGTGATAAGGTTTTCTCAAATTAAAGGATAAATAAATAAAATCTGACACCAAATTACCGCATTTAGGCTGGACTGGCTAAATGTGGTATAATGCTCAGACAGCACACTAGAAGATAAAGGGTTATGATATTCAGCAGAGACTTGCCTGGCTGTGGTTTTTAATAAGGGCTGACTCTGAGCTGAGATCTGTAGTGCTGTGCATTTCCACTGGGACTGTGCTGTGTATCGACCCCATACACTGGCTCTGAACGCACCCATCACTGAGCTTTGCTTGCTTATTTCCCTTACCAGCCATTAAACACTCCATGCTTGGTTGCATCTCAGTTTACAGGATGTAGCAAATTATTAACTGAAATTAGAAAATGAAACCAGATCTCTTCATCTAATATCCTGGAACTGACCCAGGCGATGCTTGCTTAGTAAACATGATACCAGTATTATTCATGTTCTATTTTCTTATTCACAATATAGCAGATCACTGATGTTTTTTTAAAACGTTTTAACTTTCTCTGTTGTAAATAGGAAATGCAACATTTCCAACATTATTCTGGTGAAGTCATAAGTGATTTCACTGATTATGCAGAGCAGCGGAAGTATTCAATTTATGCAGTGGGTGGGTTGTGCAGTCTCCCCTGAAATCCCATTGTTGGCATTGCTTGTCAGATGTTTATTTCAACCCACTAAAAAATCTATATGGACTTTCTGGGGTTTGCTTTATCACTTGATAACTGTGAGAGGCGTACCTCACCTCAGGGACTGTCCCGGCTCGGTGTTCTTATTGAATTGAAACACGTCCTGTCTTTTTTAACGACAACATGTCTGTGTCGAGATATAATGGGTCTTATTCATATATATGACTAATTTCTCAGAGCTACTCTTGTGGTGTATGAAATATAAACTATAAGAAAATGTTCAGAGAAGACAACATTTCCCAAGCAAATATCATCACCTTTCCACAACAACTACACCCTATATATGTGTCACCAGATGTCTGACTCTTCTTCTGGTGCTTTCAAACCACACTAGAAAATGTTGGTTGCACAAATAAAAGGCAGAAAACACCCAAAGTTCCACTAGGTAGAAAATAATTTTTTAATAATTCAGATTCAATTTAAATTAACTTTGTCATGGTACAAATGCGTGTAAGTATCGGTAAAAACAAAAAAAAACCCTGTATAAAGAAAACAGTATATCATCTATATATTATAACCTATTATGACCTACAGGCTGCATCACATGTTTAAAGTGCCAGTAAGATTGTTTCCGTCAGCTGACTCACATGGAATATTTTATGTAAATGTTGAATAAATACCGTACTAATGTTTGACGTCTGTGCCTTGTCGCTTCCCACAAAGAAACATCCAGCTAAGCTCAGAAGAGAGTGGTGAGCAACGATACAAATGTCTCTCAAAAAAAAATCTCATTAAATCAAGAGCACAACCCCAGCTACTGTGAGGAATCTACTATGTATACTAAAGGTTTTTATTTGCTTAAGATGTGCAGTGTACATTAAAAGCATTATAAGCATATCGCAGCATAGAATATGAAATGTAGATTTCATATGTGCCAGATTTATATTTATACATGACTGCGTTAACCCAACTGACTAGTTTCTCTTTGGCATGTTGACAGGGTTCTCAGGAATTAATGTTAATTAGCGACAGCTGGTTTGTCACTATTTACCAGCAAAAACAGCCAACTCCGGTGTCAGAACTCACAGTCAGGCAGGGGGGTGTCATTTCTGTGACATTTCTCTGAAACCACTAACTGCAACAGAGCAGATTCAGCTCCAATGGAACAAACCTGATAAGACCTTTTATTGTTTCTTTATGACTGCTGCCTATGCTCCTGCCCTTTGACACCTGCACCACAGCTGGACGTTTGTGACTCTCTGCATGATCGATAAAAGGGACAAAAAGAGCTGCACTTTTTAGCAGCTATGAGGTAGAGACCTACTGAGAAGTTTAGACAGAGGAAGTCTCAGTATAAAGGGAAAGTAATGGATTTACGATGGGAAGGAGCACATACAACTTTTTTTTTTTTCTCAGGCTCTGACCTCAGCAACCTTCACTTTCTCTCATCTGGGCCATTTTTGGTCTGTGTGACCTGAGCCCAAGACTGTTGCCTCTTCACTCATTATTTCTGCCGCTCGCTTTCTGTTTCACTCTCAGATTTGAACTGCCCTCTCCCTTAGCTTCCGTCTTACACTCTAGAAATCTCTTTCATTTCAACAATCATTTTCTCCATTTAACTTCATTTAAACACCTAACACGCTGTAGGACAGCAAAGGCCTTTGCTGTCCTACAGCGTGTTTAAATACAGTCCAGCACAGAGTACAGTACAGAGAAGATTAATAGCATGAATGATGGATGAGTAAAGCTCAAATTAATTTGAACATGTTTAAACATGAAGATTACCTAATCACATAGTTCACCAATTATGGCATTAATCCCATTGTCTTTGCTCAAAAGAGCAAAATGTGCAGAATTTGTCAAGTACTGAAGAATATTTTACATTAAAACCACTCATTATGCCTTAAATGTAGATTTGGGTATGTGGTTTGATAATGGTTTCACAGCTGACAGTTGGTTCAAACAGAGTAGAACATTTATCTTAAATTAAAAGGGAATCTGTTTAATATCTGAGAAAATGTCATGATATATTCACAGTAAATAACCAAATTCAGTGAATAAAATTAACATTTGGCAGAGTCAAGCTGTTTTTGCAGAGACAGCAAGTGGACACACACACACACACATACAAATGTGCATACAGGTTATCCAATAAAACAAAGTGTCTTAACCAAATTTAAAACCAAATCCAAACCCTTGCAATATGCACACAATGCAATACAAGGAATACAGGATACAGTGAAGCAGAGTGCGTCTTCACTAAGTCCATCCTTTTATACAAAACACATTCAGTTCCTCAGTCATACCATGGCAACATTCCCAAAATAATGGAAAAATAAAAGTCCTTGTGCTAAACCTCCTTAAGGCGACACGGTGACTGTTTGCTTTAACTGTTTAATACGGGAGTTTAATCACACCTGGTCCCGGTGTGCCCCATGCATGTAGCCAGAGCAGCAGCCAGTCTCCGGCAGGTCTCCTCTCACCACACACCTGTGTGTTGTTGCTTTTGCTGCCTTTTCTTTGTTTTCACAACACAACATCCACGCAGCACATTTTCACTCATCCACTCCCTACACTAATGACTTTACACAGTCCTCCCACTTATTTGCTTTGATTATTTTCTAGTAAATAAAATACTTATTTAAAATACAAGTGTGTCTTCCATTTTTTGTTGCTTTGTCCCTGCATTTGTACTTTAGGCTAATTGTTAAAACATGTATGCGATCATTTCAAACCCTAGCTTTACACGCCTCAGCTTAAAAGAAACTAGAAAATATAATAAATGTAGAATTCCCATTAGAAAACATCAGATTATGGGAAAAAGAGATCCCAGTTCTAAAAGAACACACTATGTCAAAGAGAAAGAAAAAAAAACATTTTTTATAATTATATTGATGAGACACACAACATTTCCAGGGCTACAGATGTTGGCAAATTAGCAGTACTTTATAGTGGAGCAACACACTCTGTCTGTGTCAACTGCTGCCTGTAGCTATGCCTGTCTGACTCTTATAAAAACCCTCATGCATTGACACAGGAACACATTGTATAATTCATCAGTTGTTTTCTTGATGATGAAGCCCTTGAAGTTACAGTTAGTGATTTATGGATTGTAATACAATCTCTGGGTCTTGTCAAATGCTTTAATGCATTACTTGGTTGCTAATTCACTAAGGACCTGTTTACATATAATATAAGGACTTTTCGTGTCATTGCTTTGGTATGTCAACAGAAGAGGAATTGATCTGTACCAAAAAAATCATTATATCATGTGATGAACTGATTTGAATATTCTGGGAAAGGGCATGCATATGTTAGGGATAGCCTCGCAGAAGAAGCGATGACTTGTCAGTTCCTACAAATCCTATAGGAATCCTGTGTCCCCTGACACATACACAGGTACGTGATAAATGGAGGTCATTTGTAAATGTCACAGGAAATTGAAAAGGCAAAGATGATCAGCTCATTTATGAACTGAGAGAAAGGTTTGGCACTTTCCTGTTTAAATGAAATGACTCAAGTGGCGTAAATGTCTGTGGCTCGATCTATCCAGTAGATGTTGAGATATTTCACTGGATAAGAAGAACCTTTGACCTGCTAGAGGACAAATCAGTGGATCACCAAAGTCAGTTGGACTCATCCTCTCAGTACCATGGATACCTATACTAGTTTTCATGGCAATCCGTCCGACACTTGAGCCATTTCACAAGAAACCAAAAAAGAGGACCTCATGGCAGTGCTAGAGGAGAATGCATTAGGATCCTCTGTTAACCATGAATGGCTTTACAGATCAGGAGATTTAAAGATATGGCACTTCATCCGAGTGGACTCACTGACCGACTGACCAACATTGCCATCCCTAGAGCCACCGCACTAGCATTGCTAAAAATGCTTTGACTTGGAATATTGTCAGTCAAATTGGCAGGAATACATACTTTGAAGCAATTTCTTTTTCTTTTTTTTGTTACACAGTCTGTTTAATTGCATCAACTGTCAAACCAAATATGTTCAACAAGGGAGTCCCTGCTATTAAAAGCATTACCTGAACTAATACGTCCCTTCACTTGCATGACAGTGTTGTCCTGCTTTGAGATTTTCCTCCACTAGATCCAAGTAGCTCTGCCTCTATTGTGTTTTTAGATACTTTGTCATGTTACGACGAACTGCATAGTTGCTTTCTGGTAAACTCTGCTTTTGTTGGACTCGTCCCTGACCTAAGAGAGGGATCAGACTCTTGTGCAATTTATATCTTTGACTGGATATCCAGAACTGAAACATATAACAAAATATAGATACAAAAGAATGCAGCAGTGAATTGGAATAGATAGTCACCTAGTTAAATCTTAAAGTTGGATGTGAGCACTGACAATTCAAGAAGAACAAACAAACTAAATCCCGAGTAAAAGGGTTGCCATGGATCTAGCGGATCAAGGAATCAGAAAAACAAAGAGGAACTCACATGAATAGTGAAACTGAGGATGTGTAGTTTCCACTATGACAGTAATTAAATACAATGCACATTTGTTTTGCAATGCATGTTCAAAGCTTTTCTTTCAATAGCTATCAGTGGATTTGGGGGCAAAGCTGGTGGAGGGGGAACAAATATTCTGTTGGACATTTCAAAAGATTATCACAAACAGAGTTGTGTAGTGTGAAATTGCCCAGTGGTGTAGTGTGAACATTTCTGCAACTCAAAAGACCCTCACCATAAAAATCACTCGCCTTCTTCTCTTATCCAGTCTGTGAAAATAAAATGTCTGTAGTTGCTTTGGATGATAAAAGCGCTCAAGTTCCAAGAGATACCAAGCAGCAGTGAAGTGCAACAGTAAACACACATTTTTTAAACTCAGGCCAACGTCTGTTTCACTTGTCTACTTTGTGCCTTTTTTCCCCTTATGAAAGGTCATGCACAGAACTGAAGAAAGGCATAAAAATAATATATTTTGACTTCTCTACCATCTCCTGGGAGTGTCATTATAACATCAAAACAGGATCTCAATACCCTGTAGCTGTGCAAAACTAAAAATGTAATAATTAAGAATTAATTCAAAACTTGTGAAAAAATACATTGAATGTTTCCTTTTGCAACTGCGTCACAATATTGGAAAGCAGAGTCCTCTTTGCTAAATGTTTATCACTTTCTTGCGTGATTATTCACAAAAAAAAAAAGATAATCTCAGAAAAACATGAGCTTGATGAAATGTAACAACCAACCAAAAAACTAATGTTCCAGTGAGGCCAACATTCAAATGAAGACATTCAACTGGCACCTGCCTAAACTCTGCTAGCTTTTTTTTGTCCCTGTATTTTCTAAAATACCCATGCAATGATAAATGATATCAATGCAAGTGACAAACAGTGTTTAGAGTAAGCTAAACTTTAGCATGCTTTTCACTTTCTATGTCCCACTGACTTTTCTTTCTCCTTTTCTTCTCTCTACAGTATTTTGAGTGTTCATTTTACTGCCTGTCTGCATTTGACATAAAAGCCAACCTTCAACTGCAAAGACAAGGGAAAAAATCTGATCTCCTATTGCTATGCCACCAAAATGTGTAAAACAATGGTACACAAGAAGTCTTTTGAGTAAAGTGTCAATCATTTAGGAGACCGTACAAATACATCTCATGTGAATTAATTCATAGCTCCAAGGATACAACCACACATTTGTATAAACTAATTGATTTAACTTTATCAAAGTCTATTGATTAAAACTAGAAAACACACCAACTTATTTTTATTATGAGCACAACCGAAACAGGATTGTGCATCTAAGTTACCACCGTATTTTCCTGTCAAAGCTAAGAATGAAAAAGAGCATGTGCTTTTAGAGGCTTAGTTTGTTGAACTGCAGATTCCTCCGTGACATTTGGCAGAATCTGAAACCCTGGGCTATCACAGTCAACAACAGAACCTCAAAGACAAAGGTCACAATGTGTAGATTCATTCACATTGTTACACCCTGCTAACACCTACCACTCCACGACTGAAGTACAGAAGCCTCAAATTCAGTGAGATAACCTTTATCTAGTGTTACTGATTGAATGTCATACTAGATAATGTGTGTTTTTCTTGAGATTGTGATTCGGCTTCAGGCCAACTCTGAAGTTACAAATCACCAACCTGCATGGCACTAACAGAGTCAGATGACTGCTAGAGTGGGATTTTTATAACTAGCCACCGTGGAATCTGTTATAAACAGTCTCCTTTGCTGCAATAACAGCTTTCAAAAAGAAATGACATGCGTCATTCGAATGTTGCAGACTACCACAGAGAGATACTCTAACGATGGAAATCTGCCATCTCTATTTGTTTCATGTATTAATTTGAGAAACATTACAGTCTCCTCATTGGTCCACACATATGTGATGTTTTTGTCTGCAGCCATTTATCATCTCTTCAGTGGAGCAAAACCTTGAGTGGACATTTAAGTCAAATGCTTCATGTACGTCATGATTGATATGCCAAGCCCATTGCATTTTGTCCCATTTGGGTTTTTTTCGATGCAACAAGCATTCCAACTCAGCCAAGCATAAAAACTGTTATCACCTTGGGGTGAGGGGTTAGGTGTCATTTGTGTGGAGAGTAAATAAATGTAATGATTCTTTTGTTTTCTTCACATCCTGAATTTGTGAGGTTGTAGCAGAAGGACAACTTATATTACAAATGTATGCTGCTAATAAAAACATGTAATGAGCCTAACATGAATTGATCTCAGGGGTCAGGACACAAACTAAGCAACATGAAATGCAAGACTCAGCTTCATTTTGTTCTTCTTGCCATTGGTGGGTGTGTATGTGTGTGTACACGCCTGCAGCTCCAGCCGAGAGAAAGCCCATTTATCAGACTGCTATTTATCAGGCTGCTAATCAACCCGATAACCTGCAGCTGTGCCTGCTGCCTGGCTGAGTCACCCTTCACTCTGCACCCGCAGCCAGTGTTAAGCCGTAGCCCTCTGATATGCTCTCATATTTCACACTCTCAGAATTACACAGTAAATCCTTGAACAACCTCAAAGACTTTTAATATACTACCCAACTGTGAAAGACTGATTTAAGCTTGACTTTTCGCAGATTACAGTCATAGAAAAGAGTTATGTATTCAGATTTCTGCCATTAACCAGCTAAGACTACATGAAAGCATTTAGATTTATTGTACACAATCAACAACTAGCTCCCACTTGGCTACTGAGAGATTTTAGTCAAAACTAATGAACTAATGAAGTTCATTCAGGACTAATGAACTAATGAATATGTTAGCTATCTATGGTGATTTACCTATTTTAGATAGGATTCCTGTGATCCTTAAAACTATTTGTCATTACAGAAAACATTGCTTGTGACATTTGCTTTTCCTGCTGTGACATGTCAACATGTCTTCTGTGAAAAGGCCAATTATGAGAAATTACTATACACTCAATGAACCAATAAGAAAATTTAAGTAGTATCTTTACTTCACTAGGTGTAACACCGCGTGAAGGTATCAATCCCCTATCGGGATGTAATGGTTGCATAGCACATTAGCACAATAAGAAAAAAGCCACAAAAGATCATGGCTGATCAAAGATGATTTTTTTTTTCTGTGGTTGGGGAATGACATAGGCTGGAATTGCAGTTAGTTACCTAATTAATTTGTTACAAAAAACAAGCCTGATCTCTGAAGATATCCAGATGATTGATATGGATTAAAACAAAAAATGTGCAACCATTGCCAATGTCGGCTTCACAACAGTCATATTCTTCTGTGGTCTTCACATTAAAGAGGAACTCCACAGATTCTACACATCAAAGTCTGTTTATAGGCCTTGGGGAGTACTACTGCAAATGTAAGAAAAGTTGTAAAAGCCTTTTGTTTCTCCAGAGGGAGCTTCATGAAATCTGATAAATTGCCTCAAGTGATGTCACTTGAGTCAGCTTTGGTCGGGGCTGAAGACTACAAGTTTGAAATTGAAAGAGAATCTGGGGGTTTTGACTTAGAAGAAAGTGAGCTTGCCAGATTTCTGTAGTCTGCTTCTCACCTCTGTTTCAGGCTAGCACCTCTGGGCCACAATAGCCGCACCTAGCAAAAACACAAAAATATCTCCAACTGAAGTCTCAGACTTCAGTGTGCATTGTGGGTAATGTGGGCACAAGATGTTAACAAGGAAGAAAAATGCGTGGAATAAAATAGATGCTATCGCTGGTTCAGCTGCATTGACTTTGACCCTTTTTCAGTCAGAGCACAAGTCACCATTGTTTGTTTGTCAGTGTGTGTGTGTGTGTGTGTGTGTACATACATTCATATTATATGGCTAATAATAATTATTCCTACCCAGCTCTGTGTTATGTTACAACATAATTGTAAAAAAAAAAAGGGAAATGAAAGGAGTATTCAACAAAGAATAATAGACCTGAATTTCATTAGTGGCTTCAACAATAAACTGAACAGTTTGATAGACATAAACACAATTAACCCTGTACTATGCGCACAGTTCACTTCATTACAGAGTAATTGAGAATAAGACCAAGAGAGCTTTTTTCACATACTGTTTAATTAATCTCTATAGTTGTAGAGTAGTAGCAAAAGTCATCAGGGAAAGGCAAATTAAGTCAGATAAAAATTCCCATTGTGCGAGTTTTATTGTTATATGAGTATGGCATGATGTGTCTAGTATTACATGAGTGCACTCTCATAAAACAATGAGGTATCATTATACAGCATTGATAAGCACTGGTTGCATTGGTGAATAAATGGCTTTTCTCATTGTGTAGCATTATTGCAGGTTGTATGTATAGCCTTACTATTGCGCTTTTTTAATAAATCCAGGAGAGGGAGAATGTTTTCACATAGCAGTTGTTATCAATTAATATTCAATGAACACACCCACACACATCATTGTCCATATGCAGGCATTTTGCTGAAGTCTATAGATTCATTGTCCTCCTAAGTACCCTTGGGTTCAGTCAAAAACAATATGGCAATCATCAATTCTATATTAGCATTTTGATGCCAAGAAACATATTTGAGTGGCTGCATTCATAACAGTATGAACCATCTGGGGCCTTACATAGAAGAAGCATCCAACCACAGACAAACAATCAGTTCATCAACAGACTCATAGGACTCACTGGCCCACTGACAGAACAAGAGGCAAGTAAACCAACTGGGAGATGATGAAAGCAAAGTGAACAGAGCTGCTGTTATCAAAGAATAATCATAATTTTGTTAAACATCCACAAAACCACTAAAACCAGCTCGCACATCTCCAATATCTTACCTCATTGCTCATCTGGAAGACACTCTAAAGTGATGATAACATGACATTGTACTGTAATATTATTCACCGCACATACAATATTAATTTGAACGTATATGATAATGGAATAGCAAATGGGATGCCCTGAAATAAATGGATCTGCCATTCTGCAATATCAAAGACTAAGATGTATGATTAATGTCTGTCAGAATAAAGTACTCTCAGTACAACCTTCCTTGTGTTTATGTGGAGGGTGTATTATGAAGGACATAACAATACCTTTTTTTATGCTAAAATTGGAATGGAAACTTCAATTAAAAAGCTTTGCCAATACATGATGTTACATTGAAACTGGTCAAAGATAGATAGATGGATAGATAGTATTCCATTAACATACTGAAGTTGAGATAAAGTCTTGGTTGGTGTGTGTTTTTTTGTATCTTTGCAGTTAGTGATGAGTTTTAGCCCAGCAGCTAGAACCACCCACTGCAACAACATCAGCTCAGGCATCCAATAGCTTTCTTCACAATTGGCTCAAATGGACTTGAAACAGAGTAATTTAGCTCTCTTTGGCTGTCCAAGCACATGTCTGTCTCCGGGAGATGGCTTGAGGGGAAGTCTGTTTGGCATATAATGATAAAAAGTAGGCTCAATCTTGCTGCAACTTAAAAAAAAAGAAAACACATTGAAGAGGGACGCTGTAATGAGAACATTGGCAGTTGGGGTAATCCATCCTGGTTGTCCAAACAAAAAAAGGTTAATAGCTTAAGTGTTTGGAGCTCTTAACAGGAGAAAAACTAACCTGCCACAAACTGTCTGGGGCAGCCTACAGCCTAACTTAATTTCCTGACTACTGATCAGGATGGGATTGGATCAATTTAACTTCATGTAGGTCAAGAGAATAGCACTCTGGAGCCAGGGGTGGGTCACGCCATTATTAGACCCCACCTATAGGTGCCAGCCTGTATGGTTCCACTGTTTAGATCTTCTCATCCCATCCAGTCATTGTTTTGAATTAGACAGGAATCACTGATCTGTGATATTCCTCCTCTTTCTTCCCTCATATAGATGCTGACTGATGTGGTCAGAACGACTTTTCACGCAGATAGTCAGAGAGAGCAAGAGCGGTGATTTAGGAGAGGAATGATGATGCCCTGCTAGACTTTAGCCCAGCTTTAGACTAAAAAGATATAGTAGCAAACTGTAGCTATTTGGCTATTAAAGAGTAATGAATCCCTCGTCATCTGCTGTTCTTATTTATCTTTTTTGACCAAGGCCATGATGAAAATTCTCAATGATTAAATCTTCATTTGCAGCAAATATTTAACAGTATGTCATGGCAAACAATGCTCCTATGACTCAGACTCACAATACCAAAACAGTCTTGTTTTTCTTGCCTACTGAAGGACGTACATTGAACAAAGACGTGAAGGGATAGAAGCACAGGAACACTACTCAGCATATCTGGAAGCTGTATGAATGTTACACTTTTATGTTAAGAAAACCTTACTGTGAACTTGAAGTTTCATGTGAAGTTATTTATAAGAACATTCTCTGCAAATTGGTGGAAATGTTTGGCATACAGTAACTATCACTAAGGGATATTTACAAAATAAAAATAAAAAGTTCCAGCCCCTGTAGGCAATATTGCTCCCTTCTATTTGATAGTGTTGCGCCTAATAGGATTATGCAAGAAGAGGCTGCGTGTGATGGAGAGGAGGGGAGACTTGCCTGATTTACAAGCCTGACAGGAACAATTAGGAGGGCACGCTCAGTGGGCTATTACTCAACACAGACTAAATGAAAATCCTGCCTTTCATTTACATCAATGCAGCCATGAGGGGAGCAAGTGGAAGTGTAGCTGAAAAGAGATGCTTTTTGTTTCCAACTAGGGAGCCTATTAAAATCAAAAATCGCCCCTGCATTTTTTTTTTCATGATACAGTCAAGCATATTTGGCACAGATATGACCACTGCTCTCTTTTCCTTGTGTGCTATCCTGATGATGGATTCTTGACACTTACAGAATACATGCTCCAGCATGCTACACGCCATGTGGTACAGTGCACTACAACTGGTGGGATGATTCATACAAGACACTGTACCGAACTGCCATTTTCTGTTACTTACTAAAGAGTGTGGAATTAGGGGAATAAAGGGGCGGTAAAGGCTTATTCTGTGAATCTAAACCAGTGGGATGAATAGGCTGGACTTCAAAGTAAAAGACTAAAAATAAGATAAGAGGATGCTACTGCTACAGAATGACTATTAGTTTAAGATGATCCTCTATCTGCATCCATTATCATCCTTTCTGTACATCAGATTCTGGCATTATTTACTTCCATATGAGTGAGTGCAGGTAGATGAAAGTCTACTAACAGGACAGCACAGCAAGAGGCAATTAGAGCAGCTGCAGCATTTCTAGGCTGGCCTAATGGGTCACGTGTGAATGCAGCAACGAGGGACTTCCAGCAGCTCCTGTCCCCACATCTGCTGAATAAATGAAGAGATCTCTCCAAAAAACACAACACAATGTTCACTGACACCTGATCAGAGTAGTGGAGAAGGATGCATGTATATATATATATGTGTGTGTGTGTGTGTGTGTGTGTGCATATGTGTGCTTGTTGAATGGTTGGACAGAGGAGCAGCATTCTGATTAGTGTGGCAACCTGTGTTTACAAAGAATGTATGAAGACCTGGGCATACTGATCAGGAGTCTGTGCACACATTCATGTTTGTCATTTTTGAGGTTTAAGCAGGACTGTTTTTGTTTAATCCCACTCCCACCTGCTCCTGCAGGCTTTTGGACTATTACAGTCTGCTTTTGCAAAAGCACCATCTCATTCCCACAAGTTCCTGCTGAGATTTTGATCACTGCAGCCCTCAACAAAGTTTTCTGTTTAAAATCTGTCTCCCCACATCCCACAAGATAAGACATATGTAGCCTTTATGGATCTAAAGAGATGATACAGTAATTCAGTAACTCTGATGTTTAACATGTCACCTGAAGATGAACTGAAAATAAGTCTTAGTAGTGGTAACGAAAAGTGCATACAAAAAGAAATGATGGGAGGTTGCCAGGCAACCAATCCTGAAAGTCACTGTGCCTGGGACACCTATACCCATAAAACCAGAACTTGTTGTTCTTAAACTAAACAAACAACATGTAACATGTTAATTAGTGAACTTTAACGGTGCTGGTAGGCAAAATGTTTTGATAGTGTATTGGGCCATTTTTAACCCATGAAATGACAATGTTTATACCTTTTTGTAAGAAATGTCAATATTAACAGTACTGATACAGACTGTGCTGATAACATTGATCAATAAAAAGTATGATAAAAGTATGGATTAAAAAATGTACATTAATATAAATTGCATTCTTGAAATTCATATCCTGCATTCATCCCACTATATCCCATTGCAGCCATCTAAGAGGAGGCATAGAATATTGCTTTTATTAATGTTGTCTCACTATTAAGCTTTATAGATTTAGAATGATGAAAAGACCTCATATAGAGGTGTCGTCCGAGTATCTATCCGTTCCAAACACAGACAGGAAATGATGCCACTCATTTCTCCTGTGCCTTATCAGTATGAAGGGTCATTCATGTCCTAGATGTCACACTATATGATAGCTGCTAAGTAAATATCACCATTATCCACAGTGCAGACAAGCATTGT
The DNA here is from genome assembly GCA_036023655.1 of Nannoperca australis. Taxonomy (NCBI): domain Eukaryota; kingdom Metazoa; phylum Chordata; class Actinopteri; order Centrarchiformes; family Percichthyidae; genus Nannoperca; species Nannoperca australis. Next base: position 8,604 of record JAVQJD010024746.1, on the reverse strand, counting down.
TAAAGGGGGCAGCTGATAGGAACCACTGATATTTGCGGAGTACCTGACACCAGCTAAGCTGAGCCATTATCTTGTTTGCAGTTCAACATCATCTTTCTTTCTTGAAAGAACTCTTCACTCGATGCCCTTCAGTAATAAAACAACCAAAGTCCCCACATGGCATTATAGACCAAAGCAGTAATTTGCTAAAAGAGAGCGAGACCAATCGAATGGAAACTATCTGGATCTGCATGCACAATGATCATCTTCACAGATTACAAACATATTTTTGGCACCGACCCAAGTTTTAAAAAAGAATGTCCTCGGGTGTCATGTATATAGAACAACACAAAAGTTCTTGTTCATTTTATTAACAACTGAGAAACATCCATTTTTAATGAATGATGTTTAAAATCCAAATTACCATCACTATACTCTATACTTTCACTGTTAATCGCTGGACTGAAAGTATGTTTTGTAAACTTCACCACACAACAAACTCTTCCAAATAAATCAAAGTTATCAACTTGTTTTGAAAAGTTGTCCACTGAACTATATATTTATGTCTTTCCTATATGCACATGTTACACACTGTCACCTCCTTGAGGATGAAGATTGACACTTGACAGCAAAGATGCTATAATTTTACAACACACAATCTGCTGTTATGATATAGAACTTTCTGTAGAAAACCCATCATTCCTGAACTACAGTTCTCAACAACTCACACTGCTCTCCCTGACACTCTAACATTTGAACGGAGGCTGAAGTTCACATCTCCCAGGTTTATATCTCTGTTAGACCACCTGAAGCACCTTTTTAGCACGACTCTGATCAATGATGTTAGAGAGCCTTTCCAAATTGACTAAGAAAAACCCTCTAACATATGAACAGTGTTTCCTGTATTCCCTTTCTTGTTTGATCTATTTTATATGACACACAGTGTCTAAAATTATGGATATGAAGCCGAATGGTAAAAACACTATCCTGTGTATTTACGATCAGAATAAAGAAGCAAGGCTAGGAAAAACATTGTTTTTATGGTTACATAATTGGAAACCTCCTGCTTCTCATGCCAGAATAATTTGCCTGCGACCTGTGTCACACAGCTGTAATTACCTCCATCCAATTAGAGACAGATCTTTACCTCAGCCGGTACCTTGAATTTCCTTTGCTGGGAATATTCCTCTTTGATTTCAGATCTCTTTTCATCATGATTGTGCCCTCCATCAAAATCATGGTCCCTGAACCTTCCCCCCCCTCTATGAATTTTTTTTTCAGTATTCTGCTGAGTCACAGAAGCTGGAAGGGAAAAAAAGGAAGGTGTATGTGTAAGTAAATCTGTCTGGATTGCAAAAGATTTGAAGCTGAAGAACGACTGACTGTTTATTTTTGTCTTTTATTGTAGCAGGCTGCCTTTCCTCTGTGCCTGTAGTCAACTTGACAAACACATTACATACACTAAAACATCCTAAGCTACCATACAAGGTACATCAGTTAGCAAAAAGAATTGAATGGGCATTGGATATTGCAATGAAACATTCAATAAGCAGCATGTCCAGTCTGTAGAGAGATCAGCAATGGGTGTTCAAGAGCACAGTGTGTAAAGCCAGTGATGAGTAAGCACTTCCACTATTGCTCTTGACAGATCTGACAGCTTCTCTCCAATAATACCGAGCTGCAGCTTCATCTCAAGGGTGTATGAATTGAGACAGATTACTTAGGGAGTGATTCAGAGCTGTCATTATTAAGTCCTCAATGCAATCTGCTGCGATTCAATGGCGCCGCCTTGAACAGTGGTTCTGCGAGACAAAGTCTGAAAACTATTTCAGCTAATGTAGCCACGCAAGCAGCATTTCCGAGAATAACCGATGTTCCACTACGTGTGGTACAGGACCGCGTGTTATGAAGCACACGGAGAGTGGAGAATGCAGAAAAGAAGAAATGGTAAGTGAGGAAGAAAGGTGGTGGGGAAAGTGGTTTAAACTTTAGAGCAGCTGATATATTCATGCATCGCCGTGATTCGATTTTTTTCTGCTACTGCAGTTCTAACAGCAAAACCTTCTGTTCCAGGTCATTTGTGTTTGAAGGACTGTGAATGCATGTGAATCACTGGCTGCATATAATATGATATGAAATATAGTCTGTGATGTGAATGTAGATGTGTGGCGTGTGTGTGCCTAATGCTTACCATATCTTAATGGTTGGTTGGCTACAGGTCATCACACATCATATTAAGTTGAAACTGACTACCATATGGTGAAGAGAATGTTATTATTACTGTGGAGACACCATATGATTTTTACTTTATCCACACAAATTAGAATTTACAAGTGTTTTCATTCATTTGTGCATATTTGTGAGTACCAGCTGCTTGAAAGAATGTTGAAGAACCCCTCCCCCCCCCCCCCACACACACACACACACACACTCACATGTACAACATGTAAAATGCCAGATGTAAAATGAATGATTTGAAGACCCAATCGAGGGGTGAACTAGTCATTTCTGTCCAATACTGAGCCTGTGTAGCTATCATGTGAGAAAAACGAAAGTCATGCATTATTACTGTTGCACAATGTGCAGGCGTGGCCAAAAAGAACGACTTACTCTCGGGGGCGACTCGTTTCTACTAATTCAAAAGAGTAGCCCATGATCAACACATCACTAACGCATACACACACACACTCCATTGACTTTAGCTGGAGAAGCTGAGAAAATTTGGCCCTTCAAATAATTGGTTCCCTATGTTTGTTAAAAGCAGTTCAGTAATGGCGATTTGTACCAAGAGCTTGTGGGGCAAACAAACTTCCCGGAATCCTTTCACATTGTATGGGCAGGCAGTGCTAGATGATACAGTGTGGTTCAGTAGCCTGCAGGTCCATGATAAATGACATTAAACATAGAAAGTAATAACAAAAAGTATTTTTTATGTTATTTCACCTAAAACAAGTGAAGAGCAGTTGGCCACAGGATAAGATTATATTTGAGACAAGTGACAATTTCTTAAACAATATCGACAAATGATAAAGAAAAACATCAAATAGGCAATGTTCCTGCTGGTAAAAAATATAATTTGAGGTTTGGAGCGATGCCTGCAAGCTAGTTTAGGCAGTCAACTCGAACTGCATTGCTGTGCACACGTGACATGCCTCACCCTTCACAACCACCTACCAAAAATTTCCCATCTCTCCCTCTATCTGTCAATGCCACTGCTGCTCTGCATCAGTATTGCCGCTTGTTCTCTCAGCCCCCACCACCACCGCAGCATGCACCTGAGGGCTCCAGCTAGAGGGTTCAACATATTTGCTCATCACTCCCCAATATCTCTATGTAAACATATCTGTGGGGAGTGATGAGGTCGGGGCATAGACGACAAACTCTATGTTCTGCTGCTATAATGAACATTTGAAACGTGAGTTGTCTCACTGAGCACTATTTCTGAAACATTTATATTACATATGCACCTTGTGCTCAGAGGACTGAATGGAAAATGCCTACATGGCTGCATGGTCTTGAGTGACTACTAAATCTAATTTAAATACTTGCCCATGCCGATGTGGCCTACACGGTTAAATACACTAAGAGTTATGGGGGAATCATGGCATGTTGCATTCCTTGGGTAATAAAGTATCATAAATCATGGCTCAAACATGTCGTGTCAAGGGTTAATCCCCTGATATTCCAGCAGCATACAGCATAGTCTGTATGTCTGGCTCATTAAATGGTCAGTGGTGTTAGTTACAACTGAGATAGCATATGAGCTCAAATGGAAAATCTGATGAGTAACAGTGATTTAATTTGGATGAGCAGAGATGACATCTTCACACATGAAGAAACTTAAAAGCCATATTTGATGAGTCGCAAATGATGAGAGTGCTATTCTGGAGTTCTTATATTAGTCAAGATATATCAAAGTCCTAACTACACATGTGTGATTAGCATTTATTTTTCATCTACCCTAAAGAATATTGTTCTCCCAGTTTGAAGTAGTGTGTGTGAAGAGAAATGGGAACCACGTACATCCAGCATCACTGGGGCTCAGAGCTCATTTCTCACTTTGAAGTGTGTTGTCAACCAGAGCCTATTGGTGTTGATGCAGCCTGGGAGCAAACAAAATCTATCTGAGCCATTATCTATTTAATGATGGAAGAGGATGAACAGTTATTGGTGGTAGTTATTTTTTTCAGTTTTTTTCCAATATTGTGATTGGGAGTGTTTTTAAATTGTTTGCCTTGCTGGAGTCATTATGAGAATAATAGTCTGGTAGGGTACCAGGGAAAGCTTATATAAACGCAAACCATTTGCACAAAGGAAATAAACTGTCACATTCCTCATCAACTCTAAATGCTGGTACATCTATGGGAGAAATATGGAGAGAGGTCATCAGTACATCATTTGTTTTAATTGCTTTTTTATGTCAGCTAGTATTTGACATGTTTCATGCTGTCCAGAGACGATGACAAATTAAATCAGTTAAAACTGAAACAGCTGATTAGCCATGTGAGTTAAATATGTCCCTGAAGTCAGATCTTATTTGGCTATTTGGATTCGAATAAGGTGTTTCCATGTCCCATTTAGCGTATCAATTCTTTAGACAAAGACATTTTTGTGGATATAAGAAAGTTTTTGTCGAATGTTGTCATTTCCATGCAGCTTTTCTAATGTGATACTTCAAAATGTGCATCATTTGAAGTCTCAACAACAATTTAATGAATTGCTGTGCAATTTGGTATGCATATTCATGGTCCCCAGAGGATGAATTGTAAACACAATAATCCCCTGATCTTTGATTTTCATTTACTTTAATTTAAAGTACAGTTTTACAGAGCACCATAGTCTTAGTCTTGTTTATGTATATCAGCACTCGAGCAAATGGAAATCCTTGTAATGTGTGGTTTATTAATGCCAAGCACACAGCTTCTCTGTTAACTGAAGTGTGATAATAATTAATATATATTATAATATTTTCCTGTCAATATTTCTCCTGGAAACTCCCAAAACTATCTTCACATAAACAACAATCATCTCATCTTAGATTAAAATCAGCTTTTACTTGTGTGCAAACCTTAAACTCTTTCTGAGGGTAACTGTTACAATAAGCTTGTCTTAACGGGAAAAAAAAGAACATTGTAAAAACAAACAAAAAACAATTGGTTCCTCATTCCCTGTCTGGTTTGTTGATCCAACGTAAGCATGGTGCTCTGAGTCCCCAACGCCAGATTAGCTGTGTTTGAATGTGGTCTCAGGAGGGCTGGGCACACAGGGCATATGCAAATAGATTTACAGACAACCAATTACACTGAAAACTCTTCAAACAAAAGTAGGCCACAAAGGAGAGACCTGTCATTTCTGGATGGAGAAAGCATAGAAAGTAAAGAGTCAAACAGTGATTGAGAGTTAGAGACAGAGTGAGGAAGTTTTGATTATAATGTGTGGGATTAGATTACAAATTGGATTATATTCAGATTGAGTGGTGTCACTGATCTGGATGAGAGGGACACTAAGACTGCACTTTAAAACACCAGTGTATTATGACTGATACACCATAATAAATAGTTACCCAGTAATCATCGACAGCCAGCAGGGAAATTATGTGTTATGTAACAATTCTATAATACATTGATTATTTGTTTTGTGTTTACGTGCCTGTATAATGGAAATGAGTTAAACAGCATTAGTGTTGGCTTCTCTGTGGGAGTTTTTACAGATAGTTAAGCCAATTTTCCAGAGACATTAATAGTGATTAATGGTGCTGTGTTTTTAATGCTATTTGTTGGGATAAAACTGAAGTGGAAGTTTGGTGAAAATATTCCTAAAACAGAGCAGGAGTCAACACATTAAGACCTGTTATCTCCTTAACAAGGACGATATCATTTAATATTATGGCTGTTTGGAGAATGACCACCATCTGTGTTCAACAAGGCGTGAAGTTCTTGTGTGTCTTTGTGTGTATGTTTTAGGAGTGGGAGGTGGATAATGTGGGTGTGTGAGTGTCCATGACTACCTGTGTTGTAAATTCACCAAAAAAAATGCAATTACTCTGAACTGCATGAGTATTCATGGATTAGTAGACGGATCATCTGGAAGATTAAGAGCCATGCTGGTGGCTCTGTGAGGCTGTACTACAACACAGCGGTGCTTTGAGATAAATGCTAACGTCAGCATGTTAGCATGCTAATAGTCAGGGGGTCACCAAACTCATCAGGATACATCATCTGGCAACCATGCATTTCTGTTCCAAATGTGCTAATCCATCCAGAAGATGTAGGGGTATTTCACAAGGTAAGTGGAAATGCATCCAATAGTTGTTGAGATATGTCAAGCCATGGGGGAAAAGTAAGGGGATCACCAAAGTCAGTAAGATTCATCCTCTGTGGATGTCTGTACAAATCTTTATGGCAATTCATCCGTGTTTTAACACACACTTTTCAATGCAACTTGGACACATCAGTGATGTAACATTTGACAGCCTCGCCCCGGCAACCCAGCTGGGGGTGATCAGGGCACGGCTTGTGTCCCAAGTAGCTTGTGTGGTCGATGGATCACCCTGCAAGATCCATCTCAACAGCTTCTCTGAGGCATCTGAGTTCTTTGTAATGGCTCTCCCATAATCCCTAGGATCTTGAGTGCCCTATTGAGCGACTGGCTTGTGATGCCTCTGTTCTAGACTTCATTATGCTCACACTGGATCTTCCATCCTCCATCCATTGAATGTTTTATCTAATAGTTATTGAGATATTTCAGTGTGGGCCAAAGTGGTGAAATGACTAACTGAACCAACATTGGCATTACTTTTGCCATCCTGCAAACATGATTAAAACATTGCAAAATCTATGTTATCAGATGTGATCATTGTGCTCAATATCTTATAGTAGGTGTGTGTATCATCATTCAACTTGTCCCATAGACTCCAAATCCTTCACCAAAACTTTTTTCAGCAGGTGCAGTCAGGTATGTGCGAAGCAACCTCTCATAGTAAGGAAGTCCTTGTTAATTCATGGCTATATTCAATGATCTTACTTGTTCTGATCCTCATGTGTTTGCTGCATACAAATACTCATGAATAATTTAGATACAAGATAAAAATGTATGTTTACTGCTTTGGCTGTTTCATATGCTAATGCAAACATTTCTCTTTCACCTAGGGATGCTCTGTGGATCTGAGAGAAACATTTTGACAGTGCACACTTCCCTCACCTTTGAGACTTGGAGAACTCAGTAGAGATTTGGAAATTAACCAGAAGAAATAGAATAGTGTACCTCATCATTCTCCTTCAGTCTTTTATGCAACATCTGCTGTTTCCGCCATTCACTTTCACAAGCCTTCATTCAAACACACATTTCCCCAATTTCAATGGAGTATTGCCACTTTAAAGTCTCTGCATGTACAGTGGCCCAGAGGCTCAAGCTGTCCTCAGGTATTGAAAATATAATGAATGGTTAAGCTGTTAGTCATCAGCGAGCAGTGAGGGCTTTTTTGCATAAATCTGGACACTCCCATCACAGCCTTTGGCAGGTCAATAAATGGCGTAGTAGAGAAGGGATTGAGGAAAGTGGTGGAGGGGGGGATTTTCCCTACTTGTCAACTCTGTGTTGTTCCACTCATTAAGCACAGTGAGATTAAGCTGGTGTTGAGACTGGGGGAGGGGGCTGTGGTTTGTGGCGGGCTGGATCAGCATGCATGCAGCCGATCATAGGCCTATGAACAGGCAGGGGCTCGGAGGGAAAAAGACAATTAGTCTTTAATTCATTTGAAAATTCTTTTCTCCTATTCAGCTTCAAGTTACCTGCATAAGCAAACAATGGTAAAACTATGGTCCTGTGGTGGAGTCATCTTATGACATTTCCACCCTAACTTCAACCTATAACTGCAAACTATAACTCAGGTTTCAGAGCTCCATAATATTCTTTCTGCAGTAAAAAAATAGATTTTGTTCTTGAATCGACTATTATTGTGAAAGGTACATTGGCAAGATTTTACTCTATAACAGTCTAGGGCAATCTTATGAAGCAGCGGGCCAAACAATGAAACTTGTTATGACTCCCCAGGAAATTAAAAGCATTAGTTCACTGAATTTACTGTCAGCTCTTTTGCAGCTTCTTCTTTACCTTTTCGACTTGTGAGGTTTATAGTTTGAGTACTTAAATATATACATACACAGACAGTATATGTATGTAAATTAATATACTTTCAATTGAAAAAAAAATATTTATGTTGGATGTCATTGAATAAAGTGAATAAAGGCAACAGGGACAATGCTCCTTAACAAGAAAAAAACAGGCAGACAGACAGATTGCAGATATCCAAATGTAGGTAAGAACTTGGCAACTATAGGCCAACTTTAGTTTATCTAGTCTATTTATTTGCTGCCATGTATTTAGTTCCTTGTTGTGCGCCCAGACATTTTCTACCTGTTATCAGAGCAGGTCACCTCCTGACAACAATTTTAATAATATTTGTTCAGCTGAAAATTAAATGGCTGATGTTTATGTGTGTGTGTGTGTGTGTGTGTGTGTGTGTGTGTGTGTGTGTGTGTGTATATATATATACACACACAAACATCCATAAACAACCCCCTAAGTGATTTTCAGGGATTTTATCCATGATTTTATCCATGATGA